>DWNA01001031.1:0-16880 GCA_018249835.1 Heliconius besckei | reverse complement strand
AACCGTTACCGCGAAATTTTGATATTCATCCTTATGGATATAAATATAATAGTCACTTTTAGCATTTTATCTAGATCGAAATTATAGTTTACTGTATAACATTCTAATAAATAATTAAGGAGATGTCGCTGATTCCAAATGACCTAGCCTACGAGTGGTATAGTACGACCGACGCGAACGGGCAGAAAACGTTGACGGTTTTATAAATTTTCATACATATTCGAACTATTGTTAATTTTTATGTAATTATTTGTTGTTTATAATTAATTTAAGCTACACTTTGGTTCTCTTTTTATTTTATTTGATATTGCCCGCTAAAATTATCCTGTTTAATAGAGATAAATGTTTAGTTATTTCATAGAGTCGATATCTATGGACGCACGCACGGAAAACTTTAGTTACTTTTAATCCTTTTGTTGGTTTATAACTCTATAACTCAGATAATTTTTTCTAATAATATGTATCTACTTATTATTCTTTTTGATTATTTAAGCTTATATTTTCTTACTAATTCTATTGAAAATTGAAAATAATTTCATGAATATATTTAATAAAAATTCTTATAGTTGAAGCAGGCATAGCCGCGTCCGGGTCCGCTAGTATAGCATATATATTAGGATTGTAAAACGGAACTATCGTTACTGCAGGGAGGGCCCTTTAATCCACTGTTGATGATAAGTTGACATCAGGGCCGGTTTTAGCACTACCGGCGCCCTGGGCGAAGTTTTTTCAGCGCCCCCTAAGTACTTTTCAATAATATACAAAACAGGGAATGAGTACAACGAAATAACCATGTATTTAAAAAAAAACACAAAAACTAATAAAATTTCACTTCTAACCTTTCTATCTGCGAACTCTTTTATTAGGCATTCAAAGTCAATGTTTTCTGCAATTTTATTTTCAAAGTTGTTAAGATCACTTTGTTTTTTTAGATGTCAAAGACGACGATGACTTTGTTTTTTTTAAATATCAAAGACGACGATGACTTCGTTTTTTGTTTTTATTAGATATCAAAGACGACGGTGGCTTTGTTTTTTTTTTAAATCTTAGACCATTTAAGACATCTTTGCGCAAAGCGCAAACGGGCGTCTACGGCGCCCTTTTTATCCGGCGCCCCTGGGCGGTCGCCCAGGCTCGCCCTACCCTAACGCCGCTAGTGGTTGACATTACCCGGATTGGTTATTGGCATGCAGCCTAGAGATTGGATAGACATGTCGAAAAATCCAAGATTTTTGTTAACTGGAGATAGGATATACATTATTAGCATCGGGCGTTAAGCGATAAGGCCGCCTTATTGTATATATGTTATTTCTGTTAATTTTGTATAAAAACTGTGTAAATTTTATGTGCAATTAAGTACATTGTATGTATTGTATTAACCATATTTACTAACACGTAGCGTGTCACACAATTACAATACCTCATCCTAATTAGGTCACTCGCTGACACGATTGTGTCAGAGCGGCGCGAAAATAACTCACTCATTGCTTGTGCCTATTGTTATTTATGCATAAACGTTAAGAATTGAGATACATTTATTACTATTACACATTTATATTAATGTAATTTTAATAAATAATTAATTTCATAAATCGACGGACGCGCGGAGCCGCTAGTAACATGTATACTGACTCTGTTCATGGTGCGTGCCGGCGGCGGTGAGCGCCGCCTGCGTGACCAGACCCACAATGGCAGCGGCGGGCCACGCGCACAGGGCGAGCCACGACAGGCGGCACGGCGGCGGCACCACCGGCTCCAACTTGGCACGCTCCCACAACTACCACATACAGAGAATGTATTTTATGTCTATATTATGATTTCATTTCGTACATAATATATAAAACGTTATTAACGTATACCTAATACAAAATAATAAGAAAAGTAAAGAATCTCTTATATTATAGAAAAAGATCTTGTATAATCAAGAAGTACCAAATATTATAAGTAGTTTTTGTAAACAAAATGTTAGAAATTTTACTTATACTGCTTTGTTACTTACATGAATTATATATTTCTTAAGCGGCTCAGTCATTTTTATTCTTAAAAAAATTTAAATAGTCTTAGTGTTTTCTTGTCATTAATCAAATTAGATATTTCGTTAGTATTATTATAAAGTCAGCTATATTGTAATTTGTAACTGCAGTATAATAAGACTAACATAACTAGAATAGAAATAGCCTTTATTAACAAACTAAAATATTTCCCAATATATAGTAAGGTACTTATATCTAGACATCGGTAAATTGTTTGTTTTGCTTTTCAGCATAGGCCTCCCCCAGATCCGTCCACACTTTAGAATCGTCTGCTTTCCTCGTCCATGTTGCTCCCACTGATGCTTTTATGTCGTTGTCAACATATAAAAGGTGTTCTAAATATTTGAAGTGAGATACTGACCCACTTGAGCATGATCATCCGCTCGAGGAAGTAGTCAACGCAGGTGGCGATGACGGCACCGCCGTACACGCTCGTGCCGAGCACCGTCAGCACTGCGGACGACACATTCTAAATACAGGCTTCTGCATGTATACATTTGTGACATGAACTCATAAATAAACAATATGAGACAACCAACAGTAGGTGCTATAGATAGATAAATGTGGGTAGGCGTGAATAAGTAAACACTTGTTTTTAAAAAGCTCTTTATTTTTTTAAATATTTTACATTATTTACGTGTGACTGCGCCAATGATGTATGACGGTATGTTGAGACCCAAGACTCATTTAATTATGTATGTTTAATTATTTAGTGAAAGATTCCTCAACAATTAATAATTATTGTTTTAATATAACTAACGATGACGCTGTTCGGTCCGAGTCTCAAAACGCAATGGCCGCCGCTTATCAAGTCTGACAAGCGTTACTTTAGTCGGTCGGAACATCCTCCCCCCGCTCGAAGTCCTCAGGACTTCGTGTAGTTTCAGGTAGTAGGCAGAGATTATGAATAGACCGACGAATGATGTCCTTTGAAGTGACGACGTTCACTACCCTCGACAATCCATCAGAACCCGGGTATAATTTATGAACCCGGGCCATACGCCATTTTAAAGGAGGCGTGTTGGTCTCTTTGATGACGACCAAATCTCTTACTTTTAGTCCTCGTTTGTTGATTCGCCATTTATGTTTCTGCTGAAGTTCGCTTAAGTATTCATTCCTCCAACGGTCCCAGAAGTGCTGTCGCATCTTCTCCAAGATCTGGTAGTGATTAAGTCTGCTCGGCTTCACGTCCTGTAGATTAGCTGTTGGTAAAGATGTCAGAGGTCGGAATGGGGAGTTAAAGGCCTGGAATTTAGGATGGCTTCAATTTGTGTGAAGAGGGCAGACAGCTCTTCGAAAGTTAAATGTTTGTCACCTAAAATTCGAGTTATATGGTATTTAGCACATTTTATTTTACGCCTACTTCCCAGATTCACCCAAAATGTGGAGAGTATGTCGGTGAAAAATTAAATTGAATGCCTTCATCGGCTGCGAAACCCGAAATACTTTCATTGTTTGATTTTAAGAACGTTCTAGTTTCGTTATTTGCGCCGACAAAATTAGTGCCATTGTCGCAATACAATTCCAATGGCTTTCCCCTACGGGATACAAAACGCTTTACACAACATGAATACGTCAGTGGAGAGATCTTGCTTGGTAACTACTAATAAATATAAGTAGCATTTTGAAATCTTACAGCCGCGTCCCTTCCGATCGGTAATGCAAAATGGCGAAGTCGACACCTCTAATATGAAATGTAGAGCTTGGAGTAACTCTCATGGTTGGTAAGTTGCCTCTGTGATCTGAGTAATAGCCGAACTTATCGCTGAACTAAGATTCTTACAGTATTGGCTTTCAATTAGCTCCAACTGCGGACTTGCCTAAGTTTAAGTATAAAACGTTTCAATATAGTAATGGAGCTCAAGATGTTGCGTATACCAGATATGACCGCATACTATGGTCGTTCACATAGTAAATATTAATCAGGTTTATCCAACATAGGAAATAATATTATCTTATAGCTTACACGAAGTACATTTGTTAGTAACTTGATTAGATAAAAAATACCTTTTTTCCAGTAGAGATTAAGGACCGCGAAGAATATTCCGGAGACGAGCAGCGTGACGACGCAGAGCCAGTACTGGAAACAAGAGAATTGTACCTTAAAGTAACCTTAAAATGAAAATAATGTGCTCTTTGGACACTGGACCGAGTCCGCGCCATACGCACACGCCACGGCGACTTGCGTGGACCTCCTACTTCTTGGAGGACTTCATCCTGATTGCCCGCAACAGTCATGACACGATTACAACAAGGTACTAGCTGTACCTGCGGCTCTCCTGTGGTCGAATACGTACCAACAAGTCTCGAGATTATAGCGTCCAACTAAACACACTCCTTAGCTTTATAATATTAGTAGATACCTATAGATATTAAGCGCTTAAGGAATGTGATGGGTTCAAATTACAATCGGAAAGGATTTTATGTAAATGTTATAGTAAAAAATATATACTCGTAATTAGAGAAACTACGACGTTGGAATTAACGGTCACAGGATAAATGAAGAAAACAAAATATTATTGCAAGTTAAAAGGAAATCTTTTGCCGGTATAAGTGAGCCAGTTAGTACATAGGTTTAGACAAGACAGTCGCACAAACTGCATTAGCATACTTATGTTGATAACTTCTCTAAGCCAAAGCCACTAAAACATTCAAACACCGAGTTGTCAGAAAACAATTCGCTGAGCGCTGATTAGTGGGCGCAGGACTGGGAGGCAGGGCAGAGGAGGTAAACAGAACGAGTTCCAAGGGCCTAAAGTAAGATTCCGATTGGTCTAATGGATGTCACTGCTCTGCCCGCATAGCATCGCATCATTACTTCAGAAAGTGGATAGAGTTCAATAGCCATGTCTTTGTTGGATAAAATAAAGTCGCTGCGAGCTACGAACATTAAAATAAAATGGAAATCGCAATGCTACTACATTGTTTCATACTTTTAAGGGTTCTTTTATACTTCATATCAGCAGGGTAGACAGAGAGATCTAGTGTTACGATCCTCCATTCTACTTCAAATATTTTCCTCCCAATTTAAACATATTTAGGGTAAGCCAGTAAAAATACAAATTAGTAGTGTCCGACCGAAACAAGGTTTTCAGCCGAAACAGAAACCGAAACCGAAGCTTAGGCTTTGATTTTAGGTTCGGCCGAAACCAAAACCGAAACTTTTTAATATACGGTATAATTAAAGACAAAATGGTCATTACCAACTATTTTTACCCTATATTGCATGGTCCATTTTCGAGATATAAGCCATACAAAATTATTTTTAAGGAATAAAGGATAATATAAAGGATAAGTACTTTCATGTATTTTTTTTTAATAAATAGCTAAAAGTTTTTGTGTCAAACACATGCCAACTGCCAATTTGGCAAGTCTGTTAATTTTCTATTTTTTTTAATTGCCCGCTGTACGCAGTTGATGCAGTGCTCATTGCATTCATTGCATTCTGATGAATGCGAGTTCCAGGCATTGGTCACCACTGTGAAAGAAGGGTGTGAAAATAATGGTCTTAGCCTGAATGCGCGTAAGACAAGAGTTCTGGTATTTGAAAGAAATGAAGAAAGGACGGAATGCAATGTCAGTGTGAATGGTAAGATATTAGAGCAATTGCATGAGGTGGTATATTTGAGAACTTGAAAAATATGTTCAGTATAGATTGATGAAACAGATGGACAGACGTATTGCATTGATGAGACGGCGAAACGTCAGCACAGCTTCGCGTTTGGCCGTACACAATACAGTGTTGGTACCGACGTTGTTATACGGCAGCCAAACTTGGGTATTACAGAAGAAGAATGAAAGAAAGATGAATGCCGTGGAGATGCGATCTCTCCGTGGGATATGCGGAGTCAACGTAGGTGATAGAATTCGCAACGAAGAGATACACAGAATGGCAGGTAGTAGAGAGGATGTCACGGTGAGAATGGAGAAGAATGTGCTCAGCTAGTTTGGGCACGTTGAACGAATGAGTGATGAAAGAATGGCAAAAAAGATTTATGATGGAAAAGTGAGTGGTAAGAGAGGTACGGGGAGACCTTGGTTGAACTTCGAAAACACAGTATTAAAGATACTGGAGGAAGGTCACGTAAAAAGCATGGGGATCTCCCGGAGGGCATGTATGAAGATGTTGATGACATTGGACGAGACAAAAGAGGTATGTTGAGACCGTAGCGTTTGACGCTCCGTTGTCTCTGACTATTCTGCTAGGGATAAAGCGTGAAGTTAAGTGAGTGAGTAAGTCAATTTTCTAGGATTCAGCACATTAGTCTTTTACGAAATTGACTTCAAGCCACCATGCCAAAATTTTATTTCTCTAAATTTTACATAGTTAAATTTAAACCAAATATGTTCAAACGTTTTGTTCTTCATTCTATTCAATATTGCATAGTTAAATGGAATCAGCTTCACGCTGTATCTCGCACACAGCAGGGTAGGCAGAGGCAACCTAGAGTTAAGACACTCAGTTACACATTTTCCGCCGAATTCTGGAGGCATTGCGTGATGAGTGGTGGAACTCAACGCTGCGCTTGGCCTCGACGCCAGAGCCAAGAAATGAAAATATAAATTTAAATAAATATTTAATTTTTTCGAATGGGGATCGAACCCACAACCAGTCGATTTTACACTGGTTTTGGTGTCGGTCAGTAATTTAAGTCTTTTAAGAATTTATTTTATTTTGTTTAGCTACAAACTGTACTGTTATAGCAATTAGCAAATTTGTCGAATTAAGCTAAATTCGCATAGTATATTCAACTACGTCACACAAGTTTACACTTTATGCAACAAACTGAAAACATTCTGTGTCGTCACTTACCGTAGTAGGTCGGGCTTCAAGGAAGTGGTCGTATATGGCGAGGCCGGCGAGAGCCAGTAGGAGCCCGGTGTGGAACCCCGTGATGAACAGCCCCACGTACTGGATCAACATCGTGATGAGTCCAAATAGGAGACCAGCACATAGCGCCACGCCTGCGCAGTGAACAACCAGTCTTTTATTACTTACCAGTCTGCTTCACCCACATCATAATATGAAAATAAGTACTGGTTATATTAAGCAAAACTCTCATACAGGTCACATAACGCCTATTATAGCCATCCTGGATAAGTGGGATATCCGATATTTGTTCCTGCGATTAACTTATCCAACCAAATGAATTATTAAGCTTTATAATATTAGTATAAATATGTTTTGGAATACTCTAAAGACTTATAATTGTAAGCCGCACTAATCATTGCCTCTATTTATTGGAAAAAAAGCTAATTAAATTGTCACAATTGTAAATAAAGTAATTTAAGTTTAGCTGAACTTCTGAAAACATGTGAGTAGCACCGTACTGTGAGCTAGACGTTGTGCATTTAGTCTTGAATGGGGACACATGTTCAACCCAAGAGCGACTCCACGCCGCCATATGTAATCAAATATAGGTTATCCTTACCGACGTTCCCGTAAGATGGCATCAAGTACTCCTGGAGGCAGATGAGATACACGATGGCGGAACCGAACGTGAATCCAGTCAGGAACATGCTCGCCTTGAAACATCGGTAGCCTAAAACCAACATTTTACTATTGTACTTGCACAACTTTTGCCTGTGGTTTCGTCCGTGGGACCTACGGAAATAACTAAAAGGAGTAGTGTAGTAGTGTTCTGACGATTATCGTCATGTAATAGAGGATAACAAAGTTTCAACATTACATATAGATAATATTAGTACAAACTTGTGTCTAACAAGTTATCCGCGGACTCGTTATTCACTTCGATGAAATTACATTGTGGTTAACTACTTAAATTTAAACAAAGTTCAATATAATATTTAACAGGGACCTAGTGGTAAGAAACTGCGCAACGTTGCGCTTTGACTTGTTACCAGAGCGAAGAAATGAAAATATTAAATAATTAATTTCCCCGAGTGGCAATTGAACATACAACCTTCGCATTTACACTCAAACACTGTGAACTACGCTATGATGCCCTCAATTATTTAGTTATTAAAAAAATCAGCTTCACGCTGTATCTCGCACATAGCAGGATACATATCAACATAGAGAACCTAATGTTACGACACTCCGTTCCTCACTTTCCGCCTAATTCTGGAGCTATTGTGTGTTGAGTGGGGAACTCAACACCGCACTTAGCCTCGGCCCCTGACACCAGAGCGAAATTACGAATACCGATTAATATACGATTACCAAACAGCGTATAGACGATCCCGAATACGATGTACATGGCGCACATGACGCTGATGATGGGGTCGTAGTTGTAGTCGATGAGCGAGCAGAAGAAGCCCTCGATGCGGGGTCCGTGCACCTTGACACTCATGTTGGGTGGCCGCGTGGCCGGCGGCACCAGCTGGCCTACTGAGGACATCCTTGTCCGCACTGCTTTACAGCACTTCCTGGTAAAAGACGGACACAATCATAAATACAAAAAGCCAAAGGCGGCCACGACTCGTGGAGTGTAACTTCTTTATATTTCAGTATATTCATATTTGATCATTTCCCATAGGAAAACGCAAAGTTGGCCGACCCAAAGTAAAGTCAAAGTCAAAATATATGTATATGTTAAGCATTTAACATTTACTTGGACATGTCATATAAGTAGAAAACAAAAATGCAAAACGAAATAACCAAAAAACAAAAATGTGCAATTTTGACTTGAAAAAAGCCCGTTAAAATGGTTGAGCTCATGAGAAGATACAGGCAAAGAAACTCATGGCCACTCTTTTTAACTGCCAATATTTGTTACAAATTACAATAACAATTTTAACTTAGAATAAGAGCAACTCATTTCCTCAGAGCAAGAGCAACTTTATCGCCAAAGAGAGATCTTTACCCAACAAAAGATGGTTAGATAAAGCGGTAGCGGTAGCGGGAGAAGAATGGCTCAGAACAGAATTGAATGGAACAATCTGGAGGAGGCCTGAGAGGAGTCCAAATCAGATAATACGAACACTACTAACTATTTAACTTTAAGTAATTAATGTTATATAAGTAATACTAACATTAGTAATAAAATTTTAAATGTAAACAAAGATTTGGAATAAAGGGCTTTAGTATTAATATTATGTTTCTCTTTTAAGATTCACGGGTTCTAAAGAACCCGGTTATTTGGAAGGCTTGCGTGGGAACACAGGTCCAACACGTAGAGGGCCCTAAGAGAATATATAAATGTTTTACTGTGACGCATCAGCCGGGATCCATCTCTGGGTAACCACAGGTAATATCCCAGAGATGGTCGCCGGTTAATGGATAGGAACTATAGAAAATGTGCAAATCTAAACTAGGACTCTGGAATGGAATTTGGATGGACTGGCTACTGGACTATTGAATGAGACTAATGGACGTCTGCCTTTACAATAGTCTAAAAATGAATGGTTGGCTTTCGAGGATATGGCCACTAAAGGCAAGCCAGGGGCGGTGGAAAGATTACAATTCCCCTCAGGACAACTCAGGTCCTTGGGGTTGCCACTCCCCAACAGCTCGCCACAAGCTGCCCATTGGGTTTATTATTATTATTAATGCACTAATATCTAATAAGGTATATTTTTATAAATATTAAGTATCAACATTCCCTATAGAAATTTGTATAATGTCTTAAAAAAACATTAGAAGTCATTAGAATTGTCAGTCAATTCTGTGTATTAAGGAAAGTTATATATTATTTATGTTAGTAAAATTGTGTACCTAAATTGACATTGATGTTTATTAATTGTATTGTGGGTATTAAGAAATTAAATGAGTTTTCCTTCATACTTCAAACTTGTAGTATCATTTTAATGAATAATCATGTAGTTTAAGCGGGCAAGCCACCGGCGAGCCGCTAGTTTGTAATAAAAGTAAAAAATAGTTTGTTTATACCTATGTGTAAATAAAAAACTGTTAGGATTTCTTCCTTAATGATTCGAAAACTGGATTAACTGCATATATTTAAGATTAAACATTTTTGGAAACCCTACATTTGAAACACTGCAGTAAGTCTACTGCAAATAGTTAGTATAATACTAAATATACGCGATTATTCCGGTTAAATAGTTTCATTTAAAGTTTTATACATGAAATGAAAAAAACTATATTTTTAATTATGATAAAATAAAATAAAATCTAAAAGAATTGTGAGTTTTAATGTTATTATTATTACCAATAACATAATTTAAACTAAATTAAAACATTTTCAGAATTGCAAGTTGCAGACATAATTTTTGAACTTTAAGGTGCTACGCTTACGCTAAAATTACTAATTATTTTCACCAAACTTTTAAGTCACAAGACCGAGAACCGAGTCTAAACAAAATAAAACAATAATCGCAGCCAGACGTCGCTCGGTCAATAATTTGACGGTAAATACATAATAAATCACTCACCATTTATTGCGGGCCGAATTCACATTGTAAACTAAAATAAATCAACTTCTACGACTTACACACAAAATACATTACTTGAATAGATAATTTTTTTAAGAGAAATGCATTGTTGCACGCTTGAAATCGAACTGAGAAGCTCCAATAACTAATGCTACCTACACCTAGCTACAGCTACAAAGAAAATTAACAACAAAGGTTTTCCTACAGTTTCCCATCATCATATATTTTTTGTAGTGATGTCTCTTGTTTACGCGTGATGTGCGAATCGGTAACAAAAGTCAACTTACGGTTCTGTCTAATATATACATATTACTTTAAAAAAGCATGAATACTTAAAATAAAATCAAAGAATTTTAAAATACTTAATTTATATAATATTATTCTTAATGACGATTATATTTTTTTTTCATGGCGATCAACTGAAAGAGAAAAGCGTCATAGATTAGACGCGCACGTCCCTAACAGTAGACTGCCACCTTCACGTAGTGCGGTCTAGGTGTACTATTTTATTTTATAGACCAAAACTAAAGTTTTATTTTGCTCGTGTTTTATCCAAATCAGGCGGATTTTTTTTGAGACGCCTCCACACCGACACAATGATTTGTACCGTCACCCTCAATATATAAATAACCCATACCTGAATTCAGTAAACACTACGTATCATCTCGGTGCATCAGCATCATCAATAACCACGATGAAAGTCACGGTTACAACCCTAAACGACGAAATATTCGTCCTTGACGTTTCTGAGGACTTGGAATTGGAGAATTTCAAAGCTTTCTGTGAAATAGAGTCTGGTTTCCCCGCCACGGACATCACGCTGACTTTCAATGGGAAGCCAATGATGAATGACAAGAAGTCCCTCAAGGAGCTCGGCGTGCACGACGGGGATGTGATCGTGATGCTTCGCATGGTGCAGCGCGCGTCCACTATGAACGCCAACGACGCCAGACAAGGTACCTCTAACATTACTTTGTTTATTTAAAAGTGCAATGTCATTCTTTTCTGTTGTCAACTATGACAACGATTACTAATTATTTTATTGTCATACGCCTTAAAAGGGATCCTAGATATTGATAAAATATTAAAAAAAAAACGAAAATTGTCAAGTGTAGTTGCCAAAAAATTTATTTGTAAACGTAAAGTAAAAATATCGAAAAATAATTATTTAAGCTTTGCCAAGCGGATGGGCAAATCTCGACTTTAGCAGTATACAAGTACCTCAAGGAGCAGGTTCATCGATGGCAAGTAGGAACACCCCAGTGGAGGAAGACCCCCGCATTATCAGGGAGATGTTCCTGGCTAACCCTGACCAGCTAGCACTGCTCAAGCAGAACAATCCTAGGCTGGCAGATGCTCTGTTAAGCGGCAATTTGGGTTAGTAATATTGAAAGTGTGAATTATGCATGTGTTACAGATTGACTGTATACAAGTCGGGCATATATAACATTATTATTGTTGGTATTATAATTTTAAATTAATGTTTTCTGTAGATACATTTGCCAGTGTGCTTCGAGAACAGATCTCAGCCAGGACAGAGAGACAACAACAAAGAATTAGGTCAGTTATATTATACATTATGAAGATTGTATATTATAATAGTTTTGAATGAGATACAACAAAAGATTATTAATTCTTATCAGTTAAAATCATGAAATGTCTGTATTTTAAAAATTAATATACTTTTCTGTCTTATCCCATTTAAATGAAGAACAAAAAATAGTTTGCTAAAGTATATATAAAAAAGTTACCTAATAATGTTAATTATTTATTATTTTATTTATCATGAAATAGTAAAAGTATCTTATCAAAAAGTTCTTCGGATTATCCCTAAATGAGCTTTAGTGATCTGAAATAACTGCATTGTAGTTGTTCACATGACTTGTAATTTAAATTTTTTATAACATACATTTTTATATGATGACATTCAAATTTCTATTTACTTCTTCAACATCAAGAAAAGTAAATATTTTAAGAGAGCAAGTGCTGAGTTTCTTGATGGACCTTCTCAATAGATCTGCTTTTCTAGCCAGTGTTAGCTAGCTGTGAAAGTACCAACTGGACAAGTCAAAAGTGCTTGTAATGGCATTATTGAGTAATGAATCCTATAAAATATTGTATTTATTATGCAATTCTTTTTATCATTCTGTATGGAATGTACCAGTACTACTAGTTTATATATACATATAATGTCCAACAGGATGATGAACTCTGACCCCTTTGACACTGAGGCCCAGCGAATGATAGCTGAGGAGATCAGGCAGAAGAACATTGAGGCCAACATGGAGGCAGCTATGGAGTTCAACCCCGAAACATTTGGCACAGTGGTTATGCTCTACATCAACTGTCATGTTAATGGGTAAGCTCATGGGATATCAAATGCATCTCCAGCCTTGACTGATGATAGTTTTGTTTTACAAATATGTATTATATAGTCAAACTAAAATCGAAATTAGCAAAAGTAGTTGTGCTAAGCCTTTATTGAAATGACATAATATCTTACAGTGGGGTAGCAATACTAATTGAAATGATGTGTTCTGTAGATTCCCAGTAAAAGCATTCATAGACTCGGGAGCTCAAACTACAATAATGTCGGCAGCCTGCGCGGAGAGATGCAACATCATGCGACTGGTGGACACTAGGTGAGTGTTCTGACAAAATAATATATGAAAATAGTGGTGGTTTATTTGTAATTTATATATTGAATATGTAATTATTATTATATTTGTAAATTTTTATAAAACGGAATATAAACAATTATTTAAATTTTTCTTTTTTTGTAAATGAATAACTTTAAAAAAATAAATTTGGTAAATTGCCTCTTCAAAGCTAATGTGTTACAAAATTAAGGCTCTCACTATTTTACATAGTGTATATGTTTCTATAATAAGTTTATTCTATGATAATAGATGGGCGGGAATAGCCAAAGGAGTGGGCGTTCAGCGCATCATCGGTCGCATTCACATGGTGCAGATGCGCATCGAGAAGGACTTCCTGACCACTTCCTTCTCCGTGCTGGAAGAACAGCCCATGGACATGCTGCTGGGGCTGGACATGTTGAAGAGACACCAGGTTATATTAATATTATAAACTTTAAGGGTAATGGTAGAAGCCGATAATATTCTGGTGGTCATTCTCCACATGGTTTATGGCGTCCACATGGCGCGCCTAGCGAGCAATACGGCTTCAGCTGATCCTTTGTTCTCGCGGAACCGGTCACCGAGCTTGTTTTCGTTATGTCGCTTTTCGTAATTACTTCCGTACTCTTACCTTCTGTGCTTTCTTACTGCGCTTACTTTACTTCTTGTGCTTTCCTTTTTTATAAAATATTTTCTTTATAAAACTACACGTTTTATATTATTTATCCCCTTTTGCCTTATCTATCTAGTGTAGCGTAGCTTTTCCTTATCCTATACGCTCCTTAATGTCAAGAGTTAATGGTTGAAGAATTGTTTCTATATTGGTTAGTATATTTATGGAAGGTTTCACTCTTTCTTTCTTTGTTGCCTATGTTCTTTCTCCTGCATATCAATAACATATTAATAGATCCTAGCATTCCAGAGTTTGATAAGGTAAGAGCATCAAGACACACTATTTTCTAATATCTGCTTTGATTGAAACTGAACTTACCACCGTGTTTACATCCAACCTATTTTAATATTCTGTATTTTATTATAAAAAATGGAATGTCAGTCGTGCAAAAGACTGTCTGTCTGTAGATATAATCTGTGCGTACAGTGCGACATCGACCTGAAGAAGAACGTGCTGCGCATAGGCACGACGGGCACGGAGACGCCATTCCTCAGCGAGTCGGAGCTGCCGGAGTGCGCGCGGCTGTCGGGCGTCTCCGAGGACGAGCTGGTGGCGCAGTCGCTACGGGATCACGACGAGCGCCAGCTGCGGGAGGCCGTCGACAAGTCCACACGAGGTACGAGAAACTGATACCAGACTCACTAACTTGCCGGATCGTTGCCTAAACTGTTGAAGATCGTCATTGCGTAGTCGAGTGTCGAACAAAAACAACTTGAAATGATAATAAAAACCGTAACAGCTTTACTACTTGTTTGTTTGTGTAGTTAGTTGACTGGTGCTTACTCACTACTACTAGGTGGCTGCACTCTGACAACAATGTATGGGGATTGGAGAAAGTATTCAGCTCTAATATTGTGTTGGTACGTTGAACTCACTCAGTGGTGTGGCGTGTGACAGTGCCCTAACTTATATATTTCTTGTGTCCAGATATTAAATTAATTCATTAAACGAACGAAATTAAACATATATGAGTATGGAATTTCATACAAAAATGTTATAATTGTTTATTTATTTATTCATATCTATTCTGGGAATTCTAAATTTACATTAAAGTTTTGGTTCCATTCATCTGGACATACAACTTTCTTATTCTTTTCCATTTCTTGGAAGTAATATGTGATTGTATAAATAATATTTTTATTTTTTCTTTATTTATTTATTAGATCCATTAGTGATGATAACATTACACAGTGACAAAGAAAAGAAATACAAAATAAAACTTAAGACTAAATATACCATCTTTTGGGCTACAGTATTACGACGATGTTAATAATACGAGGCTACACATTCAACTCCCTATTACTACACAACAATAGTGGAAAATAATTTGTTGTTTGTTGCACAGTTGCATTAGTAGCGTATAAATTCAGGGCGCTGATATAGCGTTTTTACAATTGACATTTATAAATAATATTAATACTTGCGCAATATCCCTACAATACAAAAATAATAAATTGTACGGTTGTATTATTTGAGTTTGGTTACAACTTTAATAAACAAAATAGAATTTAAGTTAACAAGACTTAACTAATACAACACTCATTAAAATATATTATTACAAAAAAATACTCAATAGAATAGCCATTTCAATTCAATTAAGAATTTATAAATGAAATTAAGTCTTAACTAGAACGAAAATATCTATTTCGTTAAAATGTGGCGTAATATTTTAAATTTATATTTAGACAATGTATCTTCAAATGGGTGTCACTCCTTTGTTATTATTATGATATTGTCTTTATAATCGACATCCTTGTTGTTGTACTAAACCCATTGATACATCTTAGGGGAATACGTACAATTACTTTTCGTAATAGTATATCGTCGTTGCGCTTGCCAAAACCGCTATGTGTTTTTAGTCAAGTTTTCAGGAGAGACAAAAAATTCTTATTTATTATCTTATCTTATCTTATTTATTAAATAATAGCTTTATCAAAAAATTATAAATGCTATGTGGTGACAAAATATATTATGTTTGAACTGAAATACAAGCGAAAATGATAAAATGTACCCTTCATCTGCAATAAAAATTTTTAACCATTTTGATGCACATATCAGATTTGTCTTGTAACCACCATTTCTTACAAGTGAAAAACATGCACATATCAGTTATGTAAAAGACCATACGAGTATTTATTTAATGTTATTATGACAATAACAACAATGTATTAAACTTAAAACAAATATGTATACTAGTGATTAGTAATGATAAACGTACGGAATTGTTGGTTTGGCCCTTTTTTACGTGAAAACAGTTAATCTGATAACGATAAAACAGTATGGTATTGGTATATTAATCTTATGATTATTAATATTATTAATTAACAAAAAAATGTTTAATAGAAAACTCGAAGGGTTGTTAGAAAGTGGTTAGGAAAGGTTTATATTACCTAGTTATTGGAGGGTTAACCCTTCAATAACTAGGTAAATTTAATTTACTAAGCAGAGCGCGACAGTATTTCACGCCAAAACACCGATTGGCCCAGACTAGGGCCCAGGTTCGGATTCATATGGAGTACTCTTCTCATCTCTGGGCTGGTGCGTCATCATGTAACAGCTTGGCCCATTTGATACATACGCATCGTATACAACGTAAAGCCGTACGGAACGTTGGAGCCCCAATGATGTGTAAAAGGCTTGACACATTCGCTTTGTGCAGAGATGTCTCCTTGCTGTGCTTTCTCTACTGCATTTATTACGGGGAGTGTTCTGCAGAAATGTTTGACCTGTTACCTGCCGCCTAATTTTCTATCCGCACAGTACGTCACAAACTGAAGTATCATCCACATCATCTGGATACGTGCCATTCTACTTCTGTGTGGTTTGGTACGAACTTCCTTCCACGCGCCACGCAACTGTGGAATAGCCTACCTATGGCAGTGTTTTCAGGTTGATACGAGATGGATACCTTCAAAAACCACGTTGTCTCCTTTTTTCTCTGATGTTACACGAGGTCGTCGGCGGTGGTGGTCACTTACGATTAGGTAACCTGTACGCTCGTTTGCCTTATCTTTTTTTCAATAAACAAGGAAGGTTTTCCAAGCTGAAGCTAGTAAGGACATATCTGCGATCGACAATCTTGCAATCTAGATTAACAAACTTAATAACTTTATCAATCGAAAATGAAATTGCAGAAAACATAGACTTTGAATGCCTTGCCTTATAAAAGAGTTTGCAGAT
>DWNA01001030.1:0-16887 GCA_018249835.1 Heliconius besckei | reverse complement strand
TGTCTTGAAGAATGTAACGTAAGAATATGTCTGATGTTGATTGATTATTGTAATCTTTCTTAATTTATTTATTTTTATTTTACACAGTGTTTAAATTTATAATGCCGTGCTGTCATTATAAAATATTCAATCTTAAAAAATATTTTAAATATAAAACCCCAAATAATGACACTTTAAAGATAAAAAATTATTGTAGTCCTATTACTTTGAGACATGTGGAAGATGAACCCAAAGTCACATCTCAATTAGAATTCCCGCAACTGAGCAATAGCTCTGAGAAACAAATTAAATATTGGATAATAATTAATCGTTGTATAAATAAGCTGTCAGTAATATTTCTAATTTAAGCTTGTAGCAACACAGTTTGCTGAAATTTATAATGAAAGTAAATTTGCTGAGAGCGCGAAGATCTAATACTGGGTAAATATACTACGGTGTCGTAAGTTTGTTAAGTTTAAGTTAGATTATTATTTTAATTTTATAATTATATATTTTATAGCTTCTTGCTGTATCCCGCACATAACAAGATAGGCAGAGGTGAACTTTAAACCTAGTGTTAGGACACTTCGTTATCATTAAGATAATTCCGTTCTCAACTTCCCGCCGTATTATCTAGGCATTGTGTTGAGAGGCGGAACTCAACGCCGCACTTTGCCTAGTTACAAGAGCGAAGAAAATAAAAATACTTAATATTTAATGTCCTCGAGTGGGAATCAAGCCCACAACTGGTTGAGATTACAGTCGCTAAACTAAATTTTTAAAGAAAAAAAAAATACGTTCAAAAAACACTGAAACTGGAACTGTATTTTCCATATTATTAACATGATAGGTAGTTTAGCTAAGAGTTAAGACACTCCATTGCCAGATTTTACTATTTGTCGAAAATAAATATGCCATGCATACATAATATTTCATACACACATTCATTAGTAACATTTCCCTACAATAATATTCAAGAGTAAAGAACTTCGAGTGTCATAATTGGAGCGGAGATTCATTAGACACCCCTACTACCCAGTAAAGGGGTTATAAGGGGTTTTTAGAAGGGTTACATTTATATATCAAAATGTAGATGTTTGCTTGTATTTCTTTAACTATCTTGCACACCAAGGTTAGGCACAGGGAACCAGGTGGTAACCTAATATTAAGACAATCCGTTTTCCACTTTCTTGAGCAATGCGTGTTGAGTAGTGGAACTCAACGCCGTGCTTTGCCTTGTTAGCTAAAATAAATAGAAAATAATCTTATGTATTCAAATTATATATTAAATCTTCAATTAAATACATAAACAAATAAATATAATATAAATAAATCGCTATAAAAAAATGATAACATTTTTCATATAATTTATACAGGAATGTGATGCAACGAATAAAACAAAAGAACATTAAAGGTTAGAACTTATTTATATAACAATGGTTTTTTACAACAATAAAAGTACCCGTGACATTTAGAAAGTGATATATTATATGGCTCATTCGGTGCAACAATAACGTAATTGCACTTATTTTTGGTTTAACTAAACAAAAACAATAAAAATAAATTATTTTACAAAAACAATAAAATTTACATTTTTAAAGTCTTATCCCACATCTAGAAAGAAAAATCCTTTTTTAGAAAATATATAATACCCATGCCTTAGTTAAAACATATAATAATGTATTATTTAAAAAAAACTTCTAAATACTCGAATGGTTTACTAGTAGCCTTTGAAGAGTTCCACTATTCAGGTCCTGGTTGCATCATCACACGAGCTCGTCGATACCATAATATTGTATTATCATCTAAGCTACGTATTACTGCCAAGTTTCTTTCTCAATACAATTATTACGAGCATATCAAATTCAATTTCTAAGATCATACATTACGTAGTTTGAAAACCTAATAGTAACTTGTTAAAAAGGAATACTACTACCAATATACTTGATGGGGTAGTATGGGTTACTGACCTGGCCACTTGGACCGTAAACAAGGGGCGCAGGTTCAAATATCTCTACGTAGATATTTTTTAAAAAAGTATTTGTGTTATTTAACGCGCGAGAGTACAACCCTTAATCTACAGTAATCCTACTGAGCCTATACGAGTCGCCCACAATATTGTTACTGTGTCTTTGAAAGAAATTCTTCGCTTCCAAACCAGTTTCACCAGTAGTTTCATTAATAGCGGTCACCACGTCATTAGTTTTACCATTCCTATGTCCTAAAGTTAAATTATATCTAGAAACTTCAATTCCTACATTTCTAGAAATTTCTATTCCTATATTTCTAGAACTAAAGCTCCTGCCTAAGCTTTTGGTGCGTTTAACGCTGAATTTATTTTTAGGCATTTTTATATCGTTTATAGGATTTATAATACCGGTACATTGATTTCGGACATTGTGGATCGTTAGTTTGGAAGACATGAGCTCTAGCTGTCTCATATGAGTCTCCATTATTTGGAGTCGGGATGGATCGTATGTGGAATGACGTTTTTGCTGAAATAAAGATCTTTTTTTTTATTTCTGTTATAGTATTTGTAAATTATTATTATGAACTAACTTATGATTTGAGGCCGCCGTGGCCCGGTGGAACAAAGGTGTGACTATTATAGCGACGATTGTGGATTCTCTCTCTAGGAGGGAAGAAATATTTTTATTTTCTCGCCTTATTTTCTCCCTATCCTGCTGCATGTTCCTGCTATTTGTTATCCTTATCCAATAAATAAAATAAACCCAAGAATTACCAATTCCTTATTCCTGGGCAAGGGTGGTGGTTGTGGAGCTTCGTCCCCGGATGCGTAGTCTGGCGGCTTTGCCCTGTAGCGCTGAGTGCCTTCTAATGTTGGGAGTTTCCATGTGCTAAGTAATTGTGAGATAACAAAAACTTATAGAAGTATTTTTAATGAACAGTACGATCGACAAGTCGTGGCCGCCCTGAACCTAGCTTTTTGTACTTTTGTGCATTGTACACTCGGGGAGAAAATAATCCAACTGCAGCTAACCTCAAGTCGACCACGACTCGTCAACCGTACTTTATAAAGTAAATTGTCATTACTGTAGAACAAGGAACATTTAGATACTGGCCAGTACTGGCAAGGATAGATAGTAAATGATATATTAAGACTATATGATGATGATTTTCTCTTCTTTCTTCAGCTTTTCGCCCTAGAATGAATGATCTCTTATCCACTGTCCCCGACCCGCATATGCCTTTATAAATCAGTGATAATGACTTTACTTTTTTACTTTCTGTCCATTTCAGAGACAGCGTATGTTTGATATAATGAGATAAGATTGCACACTTTGTCTGGAAAACCAAGCCCAACAATATTTTTAAAATAGAATGGGATATATTTTAGAAAATCGCCTGTACAGTCACGAAACAAACGAATATACAAACGTTTATTATACGCAGGAATCAAACCCAAAGCCTTCAACTCATCAATCATTCGCAAACAGTAGCAGTAAACTCACTGATTATCTCGTTCAGCGGATCTCGCTCTAGATGCTTTAGCAAGACGATGTAAAGCGAATAACGCCCCCTCCTCCGCTACTCCCACCCACGCGCATAGCTCCTGCAAAACCTGTTACCCAAACATAGGGGGTTCAAATCAAAAAAAGGTTCAAAGTTTTTATATGTTTGTATTTTAAAAATCTATAGAATCAAACCTATCACACTCTTATGTTGTAGTAAAAAGATAAAGAGTAAATAAACATAATCTCCTCCGCTACCTCTACCTTCGTGCCTAGCTCTTATAAGACCTCTTACCGAAATGTACTAGATTCATATTATTTAAGAACACAAGTTGGATTTTGATTTTAGTTTTTAGTATAATAGAATTATTACAAAACAACCATTGAATAACATTTAATTAAGTACTTGCTCTAGCAATTGCAACGCCAAGCGCTCGCCTTTGTTACAAAATTACTCCAAACCCAAGTCTCCCAAACCTAATCTCGCATCTCTCTCATCATCGCACATTATAAGAATGTATGTTAGTGATCTACCTGATATTAAGAGAAAGCTAAAAACAAACTTTACTTACAGTAAACTTGCCCCGTTGCAACAAAGTAACTACCAAGTCTCCCAAGCACAGATGCAATCCTCCACCCTTGTGTGCTGTATGTGTGTTCAGAGGCACCCCGTACAGCGACAGAACCCACTCGTCTTGTGATGTCCACGTGTCTTCTACATCTGATGTTGCTGATTCATCCACTAATAGGAGAAATTAATAGTGACTTAGTACTCTATCCTCGATTCTCTTTGAACTACATGTGAATCTAATGCGAAAATCTTATAAATGAGTGAGAAAATAAATTTGCTACTAAGTAACTTTCAGCTTAGAAAAATAACATGTTTAAAAAACTAATGCAGGTGTCGTAGGTATAACACAAATACATTTATTATTTTTACAATTCATTAAAAAGTTCGAGCTCCGCAAATAATAGGTGGCATTGTGCTACAAATATGAAAAAGCGACTTACCACATACCCCATCTTTAACACCATTAATAAAGTCCAGCGTCTCCAAAATACTTGGTCTACTCAATATATCGTTATGTCTCATAGAAGACCCAGCAGACCGTGGTCTTTCCTTCACTTCCCGTATACTATCTACTGATTCCGTATACACTAAACTCTTCAAAGTATGATACTTCCGTCTCAAAGTCTTAACATCTGACTGATTTGTGATCGATATTTCTGGAAAGCCATGAGACGTGGCCGGTCTACATCTACGAGATCGTCTTCTGACTTTTGGAAGGTCTATTGCATGAGTGTCAGAATTGGAAGGTATAACGTCAGGTTTTGTTGTATTTCTCCAAAAATTACCGTTCTTAACGCTGTTTAATATCTGCTCTGTGCTGTCATGTCGTGGAATCTGTTTTATATGTTGTCTGGAATATGAAAATCCCGATAAAAAAATTCATACCCTCACTATTAAAAAAATCTATTAATGATAATCATGTTCAAATTTGATGTTTGATGTTTGAAATGGTTGTAGATAAGAACTCAAATGAAAAAAAATACAAGTTTCAAAAAATTTAGTACACATACATTTCTTACACATATATACTACTAAAACTATTTACTAGTTAAAGCCAAAAATCCAAACATGTAACTAACTTCAGGTGAAACAAGGGACTCTACAATTCCGTTTGATGTTAGATCTTTGACAAGATATTAACAAAATCCTATTCCCCAGTTGCCCGGAGGTCCGAGATAAACGCGTGCCTTTCAAATAGTGGCCGATGCGGGCGGAATGCTAATCGGCTTTTGTTATAACATTTTTAATAGCAAAGAGAATTTAGTGTTAAGTCACTCCGTTCTCTACTTTTAATGTATTTTTATATGTATGTATGTATATCCAGGCATATCGAAATTACTACATGACTCACAGCTTACTTAAACAACATTGAAAGATAATAAAATATCATTATAATCTCGTCGAATCGTTTGATAGTTTTCCTCGTTGTAGCATTTAAATCCTCATTGAAATACAGCGAGCGAATAATAAATTTTAGAAGTGTTTACTTCTATAAAATAGACTTCATATTTCTAGCTTTACGTTATATCCCTAACAAGGTAAGCAGAGAGAAAGTAGTGGCAAAATATAATGATCTTCCGTTTCCGTCTGAGTCCGGGACATTGCGTCTTGAGCAGCGGAACTCAATCATCTCATCATCATATTTTGTCTGTCGCTTCAATTAACTAGTAGTTCTTGAGATATGCAAGTTCAACCAAACAAACGCTTCAGCTTAATAATATTAATATAGACATTACAAGTTACAGTTTGTATCAGACGCAAGACAGGGTGCAATCTAAACTTGGGTGAAGTCTCTAACTCTCTAAACGTTCAAGGTAATTAAATCAACGCAACAAAGCTTAATATGTTGTAATAGATTAACTTTGAGGATTGTTTAGTAGTAACGTTGAAATGCAGAGTTATTGATTAGTCATCAATTATTTGTGTCTATTACTGTAAAATGCGAAAATCGAAATAATCCAAAAATGTTACAAAATTGATAATTTTGAATAAATCTAATTATAACATAAACAAAATATTCCCTATCCCCTCTAATAAACGCGTACTATATATACTCACTGTCCACTAAGCGCAGTATGAAACGCCGCCAGCACGCACCGCCTCGCCAGCCGCAGCTTGGCGGCCGCCTTGTCCCGCCTGCTCAGCGTGAGCACGCGCGTCCCGCAGCGCCCGCCGCGGGGGGGCAGCTGGACGGGATAGGATAGGGCCAGGCCGTCCCCAGTCGGGAATACTAGGCGGAAATCTGCCCATTCAAATAAAAAATAGTACATGTCAACGTCAGTCTTGAAATTAATATTTTTTTTCTGACTAGACTCGTACAAACGACGATAACACAAATATTATAAAGCAACTTCTACAAACAAATTTCTGATTAAAATTCATTTGATACGTAAAAGCAAAAGTACAAACAAAACTCCAACATAATAAAATTTTCATAAAATAAGACGTGAAGTTGGCTCATAACCATATGAACAAATGAACTTCATTGCAAGGATATCGAAAGTATTCATGAAATTTCTGTTCTTTTGTTTAGGTTCACATTGTATCCCACATTTGGCAGTGTAAGCAGAGGAAATAATAAAATAACTTCAAGACACCTCCTGCCCTACTTTCCGGCACACTTTTGCGACATTGCACGTTGAGTAGTGGAACTCAACGCCGCGTCTTCTCTTATTACCATTGCTTAGAAATTAAAAAAAATCCCACTGAGTGTGAATAGAATTCACAATCATCACTCAAGACCACTGCGCCACGACAACCTTATAAAATAATTTATTATGCCATATAAAATTACGCAATATTTATAAATAGCTTATTATAGCACATTTGTTATATTAATGTGATTATATAACAGTTGTATTTATTACTATCATTTCCTCGTCTAAGAACCTTTTATCGAATAATGACCCCGCAGCCTGAAAGCTCTCTTGAACTTTCCGATCCCTGATTTCCCGGGGGCCAAATGAACTTAGTAAGTTAGACGATTTCCCTTTTCACAAACATATTTATTGGGTATTACATTGTTTTATATATCTTATAAACAAAGGATGTGTAATTAAACTATATAGCTATTTTTAAGGAATAAAAACGATAGAAAAAACCTTTTCTATTGGCCTTGGATTCGAGACAGTGTGTGTTGAGTTGCGGTACTCAATACCGTGCTTTTTAACTGGCCATAACAGGAAAATGACAACAATTCATTGCTCCGAAATCAAACCCGCAAATATCGCCGTCAAGCTTTTACAGTCAAACATAGACCTACTACGCCACGATACCCTAGTATATGTATATGTACATACATTATATTTATTAATCCTTTCACATATCTCGCAATTGGTGGAGGCAAGGCCTACTTATAATATTTTACTTATCTAAAATTAATAAGATGTATTAGGAATTAATCTAATTTCTATTTATAAATTTTAAATTATTAGTTATAATAACAGATGTCTCGAAAAGTTGAATGACATGTGACGGGAGACCAAATTCCCGTTTAAAATTTGAACATACAACCATCACATTTAAACATTGGCAACAGCGCCACAATGGCTTTAAAAATACATTTTCAATCGATAATGAAGAGCTAGACGGAATTTTACTGAAACACTGTTCAGTTACAAGGGATTTACGAGTCATTGTCTTTTTTGACTTAAACAGTAGGTACATAGATGGTAAAACTCTAGAAGAGAATCTTTATTTTAAGTTTTTAGGCCAACTTGAAAGTGTAAATAGCATTTTATTAAAATCACGAGGGCTATGGATTCGATTCCTACTTGGGAATAAGCGCACGCAATGTTTTAATTGGGGCAGAAATTCTCAATATTAGGTTCTCTACCGACTCTGTTGTTTGGTAAAAAAAATATACTCAAGTTAGCCGTCTATCTATTCATATTATAAAATTGTAGCTGATCGCGGCCTGTACATGGAAGATAAATGAGAATATTTATTATTGCAGACAAAGAAGTTAATTTAGTGTTGCGACTTGTTTACTTGCTAGTATTTAATGGATTTTTTATAAGTATTAGAATAAAGCCTCCACAACAACAGATTTAGCTTTTTTAAATGCAGGTTAAGTTAGGTTAGCTATTTTTTAGTTCGTCCTGGACCGGCAGAACGTTGCCCTACTGCGCCGGGCGCAAAGGGTGAGGCCGTCATAATGATACGGGGGTGCCGAGGTATGCGGGATACAAATAAAAATATTTTTATGACATCAATATCTCTTCTATTTCTAAAACATCTTGTCCAAAACGCTACCAATTTTAAAACCAAAGTACTTTGAGCTATCGGTTTCGTTAACATGCTTTAAAAAGTAACAATCAAAGATCAAATTATAATGGCCGTATTAAATTTGTAAGCCATACCTTAAAGTCGAAACGAATTTTTAATCTCAATGGGATTTCATTCTATATTTTTTTGTTTTGTCCTAAGTAGTATTTTTAATATGTAATTTTTATTTAAAACAAATATTTTGTACCATCTCCACTCTTATATATCTTTTTTTGCTTATGCTATAATTGGCACATAGCGGGGTAAGCAGAGGGAACCTAGTGTTAAGATATTCTGTTCCCTCAATGCCGCGCATTGTCTCGCTACTAGAGCTAGAAAATAAAAATATTTATAAATATTAATTTTAATTAGTTTAATTATTTGTACTATTACGATAAAAGCTTATTTTTAAGATAATATAAGTAACAGGTATCGAAATAAACTGGAACATCATTATGACTTTTTCAATAATATATCGAGATTTAGCTGGCCTCGTTATCTCTACTATAATACGAGTACGTCCGGTGACGAATTTAAGTATAACCATTCGGCTAAATGGGGCTCGAACCCACGACCAGTATAGGCTTAAATATTTTAAGAAACATTACCAGCAAACCATTTTTTATTAACGTTTTATTATATTAGTATAGCAAGCATCTAATATTTATTACGTCAACGTATTTCAATAGGGAGTATTGATGAACGCAATATTCGAGTATATTTGCTTGGAGGGAAACATATTACATCATTTTGATAGATCTTCCTGTTTGTTTGATTATATATAAGTGAACAGTAGTAGGTTCGTTTTCAGTTTAGGGTTTGTTGAGTTATTTTTGTCTGAAGTTTATTTGGCTTTGTGTAATTTGGTTTTTTTTAGCTTCAGGCTGTATCTCGGGCATGGTAAAGATAACCAGAGAACCTAGTGTTAAAACACTCCGCTCTTCAACAATTTTTAATTTTCAAATCTATTTATATTCAACTTATAATCATTGTTAATTCAAATGAGAAACCGTATAATAGCATATCAGTGAAAATAAAAAATATTGCATATCTCTTTAAAATATTATAAAATAATTGAAGCTTTACGAATAATACAGTGCTCTTGTGTATAATAATTGACTATGAAAAGTTCTGAATCTGTCTGTCTGTTATATTCTGTTCGTAGGTCGTTCATTATTATTAGTTATATTATGTAAATTAATATCGAAAAACAAAAATTTTCTAACATTATATATGCATTTTTGACTTGCAACCCCACACGGTTTTACCCGCTTAAATTGATTGTACACTTTACATAAAATGTAGCTTATGTGAAATTCTAATGCTATATTTTTTTATTACTGTGAAATTGAAAGCAACATCCATACTCATTTACTTTCACATACATAATATATTAGTTGGAAGTAAGATTTTGCATTTTTCTTAAATAGAAGTATTAATAGGGGAAGTCGATAAAATACGGTTGCTTTCCAACCAATTTCAATACATTACGGCATTGAGTGACGGAACTTTCTCGAAACTTCGCATTATATGTTATCTTATCTTATTTTACATAAATTCAAAGAAAAATACTTATAAAACTCACCAACATATCGATATCTATGCACCAAATCAACTAAATTCTTCGCCCACGCCATCTTTCTAGAAGCTTCTAATAAACCAAGACAAGGGTCCACGCCCTCATGTACTTTCAAACAAAATTCTTCTAAGCCCTCAAATTCTGTGGAATACTTTTTAGAATCAAAATCATCTAAGAAATAGTAATTCTCTTGAGCTGTTATTTGTAAATCGTTTAAAAATGGCTTCAAAACTGGTCCGAGGTATTTTTTGTCTTCTTTTGCACCTAGAAATGTATAGCTAGTAAAATTCAGGTATATAATCCATTTTTTTACTTTACACTTTATCCCACATACACCAAGGTAGGCAGAGGGAACCTGCTTTTAAGACATTTCGTTCCCTACGTGCTGTCCAATTTTCAAAACATTACTTGTGGAGTGGTAACCGAACGCCGTGCCTTGTCAACAAATGTGATTGGGAATAAATAGAGAGAGGGAAGAATAGGGATTGAATCCAAAACCGTAACCAACCATTACTATGTCAATGCATTACTATGACAAATTCTTAAAATTTATAATTAAAAAAACCCTAGCTCTTATATTCCTCCCATATTAAATCGCACATATCAATACATATCAAAGACCCTCGTTAACCATAATAACACTTTACTATATCACTGACAATACCTTGTTATCTTAAAATATAATTTTCAGCTTAATTAAGCTGAAACCGACATTTACTATAAATAATTACAGGGCAATGTTATTGTTATTTATTTTGTAATTGTAATGTCTATAGGAGCTTAATTAGGAGTTCAAAGTTCGATTTTCGGAGGTGAATTATTTGTATAGGCGTTATTAGATAATCTACTTCAAAAATAAAGGAAATTCATATAGAAAATCGGATTACTCCCAAATTACTAACACTTGATTAAAACTAAATTTTACAACACTGTCTACGCACTGTGGTTTTGGGTTCGATTACCACATAGGGGACCATATACTACATACATAATAAATATACCTTTTTCTAGCCTGATTAAAGAGCAACTTTTTTAGCTTCACGCTGTATCCCGCACATAGCAGAGTAATCAGAGGGAATCTGGAAACGTTGTGGTAAGATACTCCGTTTCCATTAGGACACATCAATTTCCCACTTTCCGGTGAATTCTGAAGGTGTTGTGTGCCGAAAGTTAACGCTGCGCTTTGTCTCGTTACCAGTGAGAGGAAATGAAGCGAATGCGACTTACATAAATTCGAACTCACTTACCTCTATATAACCAATGTAGAACACTCTTCATGACACCTGTATCGTCACCTTCTAATGTGAGCTCAGTGTCTCGTCTCACTGCATCGATAAGACAAGAGGAGGACGCGTCGTAATAATCACGTAACTTATGCCATTTTTTACTCCTTATTGAAAAAAAAATTCAAATAATAAATGCAATAAAATAAATACGGAAAAAAATATATTAAAATATGATTTTTTAGCTTTTATTATATTTCACGGCATCATTACTGTGTTTTAAAAATGTATATCAGTATAATAAATTCAGTTTCACAATTTCGATTATTGAAATGAAAAAAAAAAGTAATTTCGAAACTATGAAAGCTAAGCACGCCGTTTTCAAAATAAATATCAAAATAAAAAATTCATGGCTTAAATTCCAATTTACGTTATAATCGAAGACAAAAATTTAAAACACATGGCAGTAAAATTCTATATTTACATGTACTTCTACTTTACAAATCTTAAACAAAAAGAATAAATCCTTCATTTGAATTATTTTAATCGTCTAAGCCACATTTTTAATGTTAATTATTTTAATCGTCACAGTCTGAATAAAAAAAAGTGAATCCCTAACTTCTAAACTTTAGAGAAAATGAAAAGAAAAAGACAACAAAAATCCGACTATAAAAATAAGGCACGTCGTTGTATAAAAATTAAAATCAAGTGTAATGACAAATGGCGAGATTCGAACTCGCGATCTCCTATTTACTAGACAGGCGCTTTAAGCAATTAAGCCACGGCGCCTACACTAACGAAGGCGAAATTTTTGTGCATACTTATACTCTTGTATTAAATTTTAACGATAAAACAATAACTTTATACTGTGGCGGTAACCTAGTGCTAAGACACTCGATTCCAGACATTGCGTGCTTAATGGCACATCATAGTACCACGTTTTATCAAAATTATTAAAACATTTCACGATATTTTATCGTAATTTCTCACAAATTACAAATTTGTAAGCTAAATTACTACTATTAGTAATAATCTATTATATTTTGGCCGTCGTAGGACAGCGTTAGACTACAAACGACGAGGGCGAAGATTCATTTCGTCGGTCTGGTAACAAAACAAACGCAGTGTTGACTTCCGCCATTCAACACGCGTTAACACAGAGTCACTTCTTCGTTGCAATATGCGGAATACGGGGTGAAATTCAATAAAACAATATTTACCTATAGCTGCTAAGTTCCTTATCATCTCCTAGTGTTTGGTGGAGGTTGTGGAGGTATACATCGCGGGCCTGGTCCAGCATGATGGCCAGAATGTGGATCAGATCCTCTACGTGTTCGTGTTGAGTGGTTGCTTGGATGAGATTAGTCCGGAAGGTGTTCTGGTTTTCCTGGAAATTAAGGTATTAGGAATATAGTATTTACCTAAAGCTATTTGTAAAACAAGTAAAATTAAAATAAAACATATTAAAAATGCTTATCTTTTAAAGTACACATGCTTTCTCATCGATTAACGACATATTAGCAGCTATATTACTGTAAAGTGTTATCTAGATCCGTTCAGTAGTTTATGCAAACTATCATATTTGTAATATTGTATAAGATGTTTAAAATAATCACACTTACGTAACTAATCATATTCTTGCAATGCAACAGTTCTTTGGTGACTCTGCTCAAATACCCCAAAGGCCTTCCCGTGAGGCCCCCCGGCTTCAAGTTGAAGGCCTCACATTTGCAAAACAAGGCCCCCTCTAACTTTTCCGATAGGGACGGGGGGAAGTCCTCCGCAACTGCGAATAGAACTTTGTAATTTGTTATACTTTGTAGCATTTGGTATATTTTGTGGAAATTTTAAAGGGTCTCTTTAGCTATAGCTTTAGGGTCTCTGAACGTCCAGCCAAATTAAGAATTAAGAATTACTTATAGGTCCCGACTGTTAATCCTGATAAACTATTGGGCTTGTTTATTTTCTGTTTAGTTTTACGCAGTCGGGGTTTATGTTTTTTTTTAATATTTATTTATTTTATTAATTTAAAGAGAATTACAGTTTTCATTTTCACCTATTTATCTTATTATTCAATTAAATCTTGGAGTTGCTGATCCAAAATACGCGAGCGAAGTCTCGTACGCTTAATGCAATGACGATACAACATAATAGAAGCCAGTCGTGGCCCTGGCTGGCTTCTATTATGCACACGCGTTGTGGGTTGATTTCAACTTGACGAAATGATATATTTAATATTTTCATTTTCTCGTTTTCATTTTCATTTCCTCTCCTCTGGTAACGAGGCAAAGCCCGGCGTTGAGTTCCATCACTTAACAAGCTACATCTCTAAAATTTGGCTGAGAGTGAGGAACGGAAGTGTCTTAATGGGAAGAGAGTGTCTTAAAAAACTAGGTTGCCGGGTTCCCTCTGCCCTGCTAAGCGGGAGAAAGCCTGAAACTCAAAAACAATAAGAATCAACAAATAACTAAACAAGAAACCTGCAATCCTCTGTAAATACAACAAGCAGTTTTTCACAGCCGTCGCATCTGCCGTCCACGAGCAATGGCGCAGACCGCGTCTCACTAAAGTATTGCGGTCGGTTGCGTATACGAATCCTGTGGGGCCTCCTACTTCACATATGTGGAGAATACTGAAGGAAATGGTTATTAATCAAAACACAAATATAATTAAAATCAACATGTACTTTTAAATAACTCTGGCTGACTGTAATTACGATGGTTGCGGGTTCGACTCCCACTCGAGGGGATAATTTTAATTAGATTATTTTTATTTCCTACTCTCGTAAACAAAGTGCGGCGTTGTTTTTCGCCACTCAATACGCAATCTCTCTTTACCAAAGCGATCGAGAATTGGAAATGGGAGAAGTTGGGAATCGAATCTACCACCGTCGTGCTTATAGTCTCACCCTTGTGCCTGTGCTTTGTGCATTTTATCATTTTATCATCATTATCAACAGCCATCTTTTGTCCATTGCTGGACATAGGCCTTCCCCAATTCTCGCCACCATACTCGATCCTCAGCTCTTCAGACCCATCCGCTTCCCGCCAACCTCTTTATGTCGTCGGTCCATCTGGCAGGGGGTCGTCCCACCGGTCGTTTTGTACGGGGTCTCCACTCTAAGACACGTCTACCCCAGCGGCCGCCGGCTCTACGACAGATATGCCCCGCCCATTGCCACTTCAGCTTACCAATTCTTTGAGCTATGTCGGTAACTCTGGTTCTTCTCCGCATTTCCTCATGACACTAAGATCACGTTCAATTCATTTGGAGACCCAAAGCCAGTTATCGTCGAGAATGTTAGCATCGAAGTTGTCCAAGAATACATCTACCTAGGCCAGACTGTAAAACTTGGTAGGAACAACTTCGACAAAGAGGCTTACAGAAGAATACGATTGGGCTGAGCAGCGTACCTACCTTATTTTATACTTTCTACTAAATACATAACACTCATGTATGAATAATAAATAAAACAACACTAACTTATCCAATACAACCAACAAATGATGGGCGACATGTATGGACCCACAGAAGCGAGCTGCGTTACGATACATGGCAACTCTCTCCAAGCGCTTCCTGAAGGTGCACCAGGCCATATACCGACTTAATAGTTGTGCCGAACCCTAAAACAATTTACTTTATGATAGTTTATAGAGTTTTGGACATCTAAAGGAAAAAAGCGGAACTCGCTGTCCGTTTTTCCGTCTGTCAAGACCATTTATCTCGAGATCGCGTGAAGGTATCAAGCTGAAATTAACTTTTTAGGTCTCCGATCCCTTGAAGTTACATACAGTCATGAAGTTTGGCAAGAAGTGGCATTGGATTTGGCATTATACAAATAAAGGTAAATATATTTTAATGAAAGAAATCATTGTTATTTTATACATAATTGCTAGTTCATACAAAATGAGTTCAAAATATCAAAATTATAATACCTAATATATATGATAAAAAACCGACTTACCTCAAAACAGCCTTCCCTCATTTTATCAACCAAACTATTCAACGCCCCCGCGATCCTTCCCACAGGAGATCCATGGGCACAGTGGTTGTCTAACGTTGCTTCTAAAGCAGGATGCCATAATTGCCAGGTGGTAGCGCGTTCACTTGACATTGATGTAGGGGGACCTATAGCGACCGCGTAGTAACCCTAGAGGGTTGAATTATATTATAAGCATATGGCAAAAGCTATAACCAAATCAAAATTAGCAGCACCATGCTGTATTTTGTATATGTAAGGGTAGGCAGAGGAAACCTGGAGTGTTAAGACACTCCATACCCATTAGCGTATCTAGAAATATTTTCTGAGAGTGGACTTTATTATTGGTCGTGTAATGTTTTTCTTAAGTTTTCGGGGCAAATTTTGTTGTAAGTAAAATTTCTGGGCGCAGGAATGGGCACCAGACTATTCTGGGGTGGGTGCACCGCTCATTGCTTATTCAAAAGCGGAACTTAACGCCGCGGTTTGTGTTTACGCATCTTCTACCTATCCGTCATTGCAATCCTTCTAAATTCAAGGCATTACGTGGTGGATAGATTACAAACTTGTCACCTAGACAAGTTGCCAAACTATACTAATCCTGACTATATTAAACTAATCCGTAAACCGAATTTTATTTTACTCTAGCCAAGGAGGGAAATGACAACAATTTAAACATTATAATTAATCCAAGTGGGATTTGAACTCACTTTAATAACATTTACAGTCACTGTGTCATTGCGCCACAAAAGTTTCATACATAACTCAACTTTTAGGTCATAAACTTAGTTACTTTAAGAACTTGCAGCTGAGTAAAATAAAGCGCCTACATGTAGGTACCGTCAGTTGTTGAAACTGTTTCCTATTAAATAAGCCTACGCTCGAAATGATCACGTAACTCAGTGAAGCCTACAACATTGCTAAGAAACCCACGCGTAATAGCTTATATTCACAAACGAAAATACTGTTATGTACTGAATTACTTTTTACATTAAAAAAATAAATACAAGGCAAACTTGCGTCTCGGCTCACCTACCGGTAACGCCCAATGTCAATAATCAATCCTAATCCATAAATTGCAACCATAGATTGAAATAGACAGAGATGGAAGACGGCATGCAGGTTAGTGATTGCATAGACAATCGAACAATACAAGATTGACGTTAACTGGAGATAGGAGATACATTATTAACATTGGGCGTAAGTGATCACCGCCGCCCACGACCACGTGTAGCACCAGAGGAGCTACAGGTGCGCTGCAAGGCAAGGTGGAGAGAGACGCGCGTTTTGAAGGTACCCAGGTCGTATTGACCTGGAAATACCGCCGCAGGTAGCCCATACCATAGTAGTGTGGCCCGTGGAAGGAAGTTCCTACGAAACCGCACAGTAGTGGAGTGCCTCGTATCCAGGTGGTGATGATACTTGAGTTTGGGACGTAATGTGCAGTTAGAATATTCGGTGGCAGGTATCAAGTCAAACAGTTTCCTAGAACACTCCCCATGATGCGATAGAGAACGCACAGTGACGAGACGTCCCTGCTAAAAGCTAAAGTCAAACCTCTGCCTACCTTGCTATATATAAGATATAACGAAATAAAAAAAACTTACACTCTGAGCAGCAGTGTAATGCAGCAAAGCCAAGGGGTGTGTCAAAGGCACCCTCGTGGTGTAGGAATTGGGACTGCAACCCACCACGCTTACTCCAAGCACAAGTTTAGCCTCGGCCTCGCCCGCTCCCACGCGCACCATCACCCATGACGCCCCTTCCACTATCGCTAGGCGGCGCTCCCTGCTACCTTGATGGGATACTAAGGAAAA
>DWNA01001029.1:0-16890 GCA_018249835.1 Heliconius besckei | reverse complement strand
TCGTATAGCATTAATCGCATTCATATCTTACCGGTTATCTAACACAAGTTGTACTGACAAACGAATATAATAATAATTTTGTGACTAATAACGTCTAAACGCCCGCGCTTCGAATAGGGTCGAATGCACTCGACGTGCGCCGGCGCCGAACATTTCTTGCATAAACTAATACAAGATTCGAGCTACCTACCTATTTATTACTTAAACGAAATGAAATAAAACAAAATAAAATTTAATGTTCGTTGTTTATTTTACATTAAATTGATAAAAAAAAATGCACAATTGCTATGCACATAAACATAAACGCCAGCCATTTACAGGGTATAAATTGAATCGGAATGCCTTCCTACACGAGATTCGTTAAATAAGCCATTTATTGTCAAGATCGAAATATACAGCAGAATGTCAGAGCTATCTGACACGCCTTTTATGGGGGCCATATGAAAATAAATCCGGAATAATCACACTCGGCGACATATCAAAAAAGGCATCGGGCGAACAAACTCAAACAAAGACAATATAATACCCATAAGTAGACGCATTGTGAGTGATGACGAACATAACAATTTTAAAAGCTAAGAACGAGGTAGTGCTGTTTCCTCAATTACGAAGGCGCCAGGGTGCATCGCAGCAACACATATATCGCGCAAAGGTTAACTAGCGACATTATGTAGATTTTTACTTGTCAAACGGCACAAGTTCGGTGGGAAGAGCGCGGGGAAGTAACGGGCCAGAATCACAGTTACATCTTCTGTTGGCGTGATTAAATGTTTCCGTTTAGCGGATTGAATATATTAAGCTTGATGCGTGTAATTGTGTTTATAATATTTTCTTTAGACATAATAATAAGATAAATAAAGAGGTCAGTAGATATAATTAAGTTGTTCGATTTCTAATTAACGGATTTTTTAAAAAAATCAATAATTTATCACGGATAAAATATCGATTAGAGATGCTTCATTACGAATAAAGCCTTTAATAAGTTACAATATAAATAATCATAAGATTGCAGTCGACAATCAAAATAAATATGGTCAGCAAGAGCCTACCCAGTACGGCTTCGAAACAGGGTCGACAGTGCTCAATAATTCGATACGTGCGTGATACAGGTGTATTTTATATGATCGATACAGAATAGACGGCGATACCGTAAGGGACCCGATTACGTCGCGAATAAATCGCGCGCGGACGTCTCGAGGTAACGGTAACCGCCGAATTCGGTGTGTGAACACCTGTGTTCATTAAGAAAGGATAAATTAATTAATTAAACTTTTTTTTTCCTTTAAACATCTCCCGCCTTTTTTCCGACAGAAAAGATTTATAATTTAATTCTTGTGGTTGTTTAAAAATAACGAATTGATTTTAGATACCAAGAACAGGACTAATAAGTCAATTATTATAAATATGCTTCCTTGCTTTCAAAACTATGACTTTTTTCTTTAAAATTATATAATCTATATATATAAAAGGACTTGTCCTCACTGACTGAGGTAAGACGCACGCACAGCCGTAACCGCTGATGGTAGTAGATGGTAAACGTGAAATTTGGACAGATATTTAATTTTCTAATCTGGACATCCACTAAGAAGGGATTTTGAAAAATTTTAACTTTAAAGGGGTGTAATAGGGGTTCAAAGTTTGTATGAAAAAAAATTGAAATCGGCACCTATTTTTATAAAATTTGAAATTTAGATTTTTAAAAGTATTCAATTGAACACGTGTTTCATCGTTTTCTAGAATTCTCCCCCTAAGGGTGCAAGTAAGGGGTTGAAAGTTTGTATGGAAAAATCTTTTAATCGCCATCGATTTTTATAAAATTTGAAATTTAGACTCTTAAAAATATTTCATTGAACACATGTTTCATGGGTTACTAGAATTCACCCCTAAATACGCAAGCGAAGCTGCGCGCGTCCGCTAGTATAAACTAAAAATGAAACTATGGTTGCATGCAATATTTTTCACGAACGAATAGATACAACTGAGAAAGAACGCTTCATTCATATCATTATAATTCCTCTCATGTCTTCTTTTTACAAGCTTTCAATCTCATTTTTAATCAAGCGTACGATAACAACAAGGAACAGAAACTTCTTTAAAGCAGTAAATAAAAATTGGTACCTATACATAAAAATGTCGCAATGTAATTTATCTAAAGTATGTAAATATTATTTTTGATAACCTGTTAATATTTTTCTTGCAAACACCATAATGTCAACAACAGTTTGTACAAGTTTTCTATGAAAAAATTAATTGCTGTCTGGTTCAGAACAAAGGATGTTTAAAACAATATTTACATAATGAATATATTTAGAATACTATTTTATTTTAATTTACTTAAGCGAAAGTGTTATAAGGTCAATTGTGGCTTGCAGACTGATGTTAACAATGAGGTGGTTTGCTTAAGTTCAGAATTGCTTATGGGATTATTTTCAAATATATTCCTTTGTCTGGGTATGTTGAGAACAAACACTGTACAACGTCGAGTGTTTACTTAACAAACAATTTCTCTTAAATAAAAAAAATTGAAGAACCAATGTTTTACGAGATTCTTCTCTGGCAAGTCAACTGAAGGCGCAACTTATGAGAATTTAAAATGTTACAGGGGATCATATTCAAATTTGGTCTTATATGGAAATTCCATGCAGCGAGCCTTATCGCAATTAGACATTGTTTACAATTTAATAACGAACATGCCACTTTACCGATAAAACAACTTTTTCTGCATAAAGTTCAAATTAATGACTAGTACAGGATGTTTTGAAGCTAACACCTGTTGTCTTGTGTTAAATATTTATATAATAAAATGTTCTACCATCCAAAGGCTTATCTATCTCTCCATCATACATGTGAATGTTAGTTTGTTTGTTACGCTTACACATCAAAAATACTTAACCGATTATTATGAAAGTTTATACACATATTCCTAGAGGTATTAGAAAGGACAAAGGATACTGTTAATTTAAAAATATATTTTTTATTTTTTACAAAGTTATTATTTTATTTTGTAATATTAAATAATAATTAAGCAAGCAAAGCCGCGTTTGAGTCTCCACTATGAGTATATTTATATTTATACTATAGACAAATATGCAAATAATTGACAATATTATACATATGGTAAAACAATATCAGCCGGACGATATTCGGTTTATATAAACAAAGATATTAGCAGATGGCGTTTCTAGGCAACTGTTGCGCTCCACGGAACATGAATCATTTTCGCTTCTTGATCGTGACGAAGTATTATAATTCCAATGAGACGAGTCAATATATCTCTTTGTGCTAAAGAATTTTATTTTAATAGTAAAACATATTTTAATAACCGGTATTTTGAAACTGATGAGTAATAACATACTTTAGTCGAATGCAAATTGTCTGAACCGATGTAACAGCTCCTTTTAGGCTATTTTATTGATAGCTACGTTATTAAAATTCAATTTTCCTTTCAAAAGAACATAAGCGTTCGAGATGGATGCGAGTTCTTCCGCCATTACATTTATGGATAAAAGATAATGGTTTGTTGTTTCATCTAAAAATAAACAAACTTGAAGTAGTTTAAATATATAAACCTACTGTTAAAGCTTTTGTTTATTAAAAATGTTCGATAAATATTAATTATTATAAATATATAAAATAAAATAATTATTATAAAAATATTAGCATTATTAAAATGTATTATGGTAACAAGTTGAAGTCATTCGTCATACATTTACTATCACCATAGTTCATATTGTCCTTCAAGCACAATGCAGACTATACTTAATAAGATCAACGGTTCCCATAACAGTACATGTTCATCAAATTGTCTATGAAAACCAACGACACATCCTTCTGCACAATGCTGTCAACAACATACAAAGACATAATAGGAACTCGACAGTAGGAGATCCGCAACGGGACATATTTATTGACCCAACAATACCGAACCAAAATAGGAAAACCCAGCTCTTCAATTCGAAATCGCCACCTGTCGATGACCCTAAGCATGCAACTAACGGGCACCCCACCAACCTCACATCCACTCCAGCATGACACCTGAAAATTGGCATTAGAAACATCGTTTAGGAAAACACGTAGGTCATTTAAAACTGGTGATGTGCAAATCCTAGCAGCCTAGCTCTTTGAATAAAGGTCGAGGGGTCGAGAGCACTACAGCGGCTAGTTTTCGCCGTCGTTGCAGTAATAGTGACGTTCCAAGCAAGATATGTATGCCGAGTAACTGTTCGAGCAAACATTGGCAATGATCGTCAAATTAGAGTCAGAACGCAAGTTCATTCTTCTTTATCGTAGATTTATGTACGCGGAGCAGGTCGTACGTTTGCATTGTACTGCATGTACGTAATTGGCTCCGTCCCAATTACGGAACGAAGCCGACATGGCGACTCGAGTAAATCCAAGTACCTTCTGCTATGGATTGTTTTGTAACAAGCATTGCTGTGATTTTCAATTTTTTGATGATTTCAAATTTAAAGGAATAAAAAAAGCGTATATACCGCAATCGGCAACACGACTGTATAAATACATACATAAAAATACGAAATTAAGATAAGTATACCACTAAAGAAGCAATACAAATGTTGTACTTAAAGTCGATTTTTTTAATGTTACGTCTGCAATCGAGATAAAAAATAAGAACGTCTTAACAACTGCTTTTTTGGATTTTATTTTATATCGTAGCCGATATGTGATATATTTAGATCAGAATATAAACTACAGGATGAATTTATAAGACGACGTCTTCCACATGCTCGGGAAGGGTACATAAGAAGTCTTCTAGACAAAATAATTGACAACACAGATCTAGCTAAAATTATTTATAGACGAATAAGTTTCCTTTATATTGTATACAAAAATGTATTATTTTGACCTTATTATGGGATCAATATGGAGAGTTTAAAGGTGATTTTTTCTTTTTCGAGTGTATAATTTCGGAAACTTTCTAGAGAGTAAATTATCTTATATTTCTGTTGATATTATAGATTTAGATAAAACTACTTTATTACTTTTATTATTTTAATTATAAGGTACTATGATAATAAACATAAGTTAAGTGCAATTCTTTCATTCTTAAGTGCATTTTTTAATTGCAGGGGATGAAAGCATTATTATAATAATAGCATGCCCGGGGAATTATTAATAATCTCAATATTCATTATGAATATATAAAGATAAATAATAATAATACACGTTGATGATATGGACACCGATTAAAGTTAAACGCTTTTTCAACGTTTACGACGATCGAATACAAAGTGACAAAGTGACCTATTCAAACTAAATAAAGTCACAAAATGAACTGAACACATGATAGCGGTCCGGAGGTCACTTCTTTTCTCGTAAATTCTGTGCCGAGCAGATATAACTCACCTGCTTTACGTAAAATGTTTTAACAAAATTAACATCGACTTCCGTAGTGTTAATGAAATAAATATTAAGTGTAATTAGTTGTATATTTAAGACAGATTTTTATCTATGTAATGGAATAATTACCTTAAAATCTTATACTTTATAATTATAATTAAAATTAAAGCCAATTTAATGTTATACATATAACGAAAAACAATTTAGTTTTGATTGCTTGATATGTAATATCAAATTTACTGAATTTAGTAAATATCTTCGTTCAATATAATCCTCCACTGCTATTTCATAATTAACTTTGACCTGTTACATCGACCTGTGTGTCAAATTGAATTCTTGGTCGCCTTCACAGTAAAACATTAACAGTTTTAATCAAAAGATGACAAAGCATACATTCCTTTGACACTTCATAAATGGATAACGTTTCTACGACCTTCTGTGGAGATTACGAAAAACGGTGCCACCATGTCCCTAATCTTTGATTGTGCTGGTTAATGAAATACCACAAATACGGATGTTATAAATCAATATGGCTAATAAGATTAACTGTACTATTTATAAAGAAAAATTACACGAAACCATAATACGAATTAATAGCATAATTTAATTTTAACCTCAACGCAGGAGGTCTCGACGTCCAAATATAGCGTTTGTGAAGTAGTTGGAAAAAAAGAGATCTAAGTACACAAGTTGCCACCCACGTGGTGTTAATATTCGACTTGTTCAAATTTGTTCGAAGCCACACGAGAATGGGTGGATGGATGCGGAAACGAGAAGCGTCAATTCATTTGACGTCCAGTGTAAAACATTCGCATACTGATGAAAGAAAACGGTAGGTGTACGATTGGACCTCCCACTGATCCTTTGGTTACTTGATCGAGTAATATTCTGCGTAATGTCTTGTCAAAAACTGTATAAGATATTATATTTCATACGTATTAAATTTCAAAAGATTTTATTGTGGGTTTATAACGGAAGAAGTTATAAACCCATAATAAAAAAACAGAAGTAATATTTTTTAAATATTTATTGTATTTATAGTTGTATACAGAAAGACAACAGCATAGCAGGTATTACACTCACTACTAAAAGTAGAAGGCGATTTTCGTGCTCATAAAACTTCCAAGAAAGAATATCTCACATATCACATTGCGTTTTATAAAAACGAATTTAGCCTTACCTTGTCTAGCAAGTGTTATAATTAGTCCAAGTATGTCTCCGATTCATATCAGTATCAGGTTTTTGACAATCAATGCTCAGAATTTGCCATAGGTTTCCCCATAGGATTAACATTTAGGAAACCTTCACGTATCTTTCACACCACAATGGAATGAAATGTCTAAATGAAATGAATGAAATGAAATGTTTAAAATGAAAAAAGTTTTAACAATAAATATCCATTAAATTACAAACAGGATGACTGTTATTATTAGGGGAATAATCCGTAGCGTTATCTGAAAGCTACAAGTGTCACTTTATGCAAATCCCTGATGACTTGCGGATGTGGAAGTCCATATTCGGTATAGCGCTTTAGGCTTAAAACTTTATTGATTTTATAATACCTTGTCATTTTCATAATGTCGCATTGAAAAAAATATATACTTTTGTTAATAAAATGAACTTGAACCACGGACAGTTCCGCTTGATATTTTAAACCGATGCAAGTATTACTTTTATATTATTCCAATCTACACGAATACATATATTTTTGTTTTTATTAATATAGTGAATATAACGTAATAGAATATATTGCGGACATGAAAACGATGAGTGATTTATTGATCGTGTGGTATGTGGGCGCTTCCCACGTGCCTCGAACCCAATGTGCGACTGTTTACTTATTCCCTCGTTGTACATTAATTAAACGGCGGCGTACATCTGTACTGTATGATGTTAATAAATAACGCCCGGACAATAGTCTTCTTGACAGTTATAATTGCACTTAACAAAATAAGATTTTAATTAGAACGAAGTATAATAAGATTCTCGATGTTTCTATAAAACGAATATAATTTAAAGTTAACGGAACTCTTAAGTAGCGATATAGTTTTTTAAATTGAAATCCAAAAAAATAATAAAAATCGGTATTTCAAGCGCAATTCCCACTTTATTTCGGTTGAAGCTTTTAAGCACTGATACACTTATCGTGTGCCCCTTTTGACAAAACCGTTAATACTCATTAATTCAGTCACCCAATTACATGTATGCGTTTTATGTTAATTGATTCAAAATGTCAGCAAGTTGTAAGAATATGGCACAGACTGTGTTTTATACATGGTATTGCATTGAACAAAATATTAAATTATACTTTAAGGAAGGCAAGTGTGTAGCTGTGTAGTTACCTATATTACGGTATAACAATACAATTGTAGTATAATTTTCCAAGACGACCTTAACTAGATAAACAATTAAAATATTCTGTAATAACCGCGACCTTGTGACAAAATAACACTTAAACAAAGAACGATCAGACAAATGACACGACACTCGAGCAGCGCCGCGCATATGCTGCGCAAACGCATTCCTGATTCGATGCACACACACATGCACGCACATGCACACACGCACACCCAACCACCCGTCGCGAAATCACACATTCACACCACCACAAATGAATATTCACGTACCTAATGGAACGACGAAATAATAAAGCCGGTGGACCTGTCATTCGTATTCTCCACCAAGTACGTTTGCTCGGGACAAATTCAATTACTAATATGGATCTGATGGCAGCGGAAGTTGTATTGTTTACACTTGAATGAGCAAATAACCCTACGATATATTACCACAGGAAAGTCTTCGACTTGAATGAGAGACTTTTTTATCTTTTCTCCGTTCATCACTGTAAATAAATGAAATGAAATCCCAAACTTTAAACAAAGATTAAACTTTAAAAAAATATAGGTACATTTTTGCGAACAAACACCTCATACGTTCCTTTTTTTACACACTCCATATTGTCGAAATTACACATAGGGCAAAAAACTATCCAGTGCAGTTATTGTAGTCGAATCGTAAAATAGCCCAATTAGCGAGAAAAATACCAAAAAAGAGAAATCTTTAGAATTATCGACCGTTAACGGAATCCAAACAAAAAAACCCATTGTTACAGTGGCATTGAGTGATTTAGTTGAGGAGCACGACTTGGTCTCCGTTTGTTCACATAATGGCCGTGACCTCAGCATAGGGAGATATCACCGAGTGACCAGCCGGTGCCCCACCAATCGCTTTCTTCTGACCCCCTTTTCATAAACAATACTTCGGCAACGCTCCGCTCGCTCGGATGCGAGAAAGTGTTCGATATGAAAACTTGGATATTGATTTGAGCAAATAACCACGACATGGAGGACATGTAAGTAAGTTAACCAATAAACATGATATGCAACATAATATGAAACTGATGCCTGACTCTGTTCAATTGAAAGAGTACATACTTGTATAAACTTAATATAACGTATCTGATAGAGAGATAAAATCATCTAGCTTTATTAACGTACTACAAGAAAATCTTCCACAAAAGGGGGTGGAACAGAGCGAGCAAATTGTAACGGGGATAGGCAGATGTCGCGACCCCTCGCAATAACATTTGCGGTTGGCAACACATGCAACGTATCGGATGGCGCAAACGAATAAAAATAATTATTAGTGATATAGGTTGTAAAATTCTTACGTTTTTATAAATTGACACTAATAATAAATAAACATTAATAAGAACACATACATACAAACGTTAACTAAACAATGAAGGTCATAAATCACAGCTTCCTCTAAGTAATAAGAGTAACATCCTACAGAAACTTTGCGGCGGCAATCTTACGCACTATCTAAATTGATGGCTTCCGGTGTACGTTTGAGCGGAGAATCTATCGAGCAGCTGTCTAGGCGACACACTTCATTTGGTGCTGCGCGTGCGCCCCTAGAGAGTCGTGTTCTGTCGTCCGTTATACTTAACCGAAATCTAACTAAAAGGAGAAAGGGAGAAGTAAAGGCAGATACAATATACATAATATTTAGTCCATCTTTAACTATTTTTGGTAAATACAAACATTGGTTAGATGATATCAATTAAGTTAGTTATATTTCGCTATCAACATTTACCATAGCATAATCAGGGCGAGTACGCGCTCGAATGCAATTTCCGTTTCCGTAATCATTTGAATACCGCTATATTGGGAACAAAATAAATATTCCGCTAATCAGGTATCCAGGAAATTGAAACCGACGATGGCGAATATAAACGACCTTTGCTATCCTGCGCTACGGTTATTTGCATAGAATGTTAATTGACAAGTAAATATTGCTTGTTGCGTATGAAAACATTTCTATATTGTTAGTAGAAATAGAAAATCTATCTAATCAGCTGAATCTATCTAGGCAGAGGGAACCTAGTGTTAAGGCGTTGCGTGTTGATTGAGGGAACTCAACGCCGTGCTTTTGCCTTGGTGCTAGAGCGGAAAAATTAAAATATTAAGAAATAATAATTAATTTCTTGAGTGGGGATTGAACCCACAACCGTCGCATGCGCCACGACGGCCTCAACTAGACTAGTCTTTGTATTTAAAATATTTAATTATTTTTGTTTTAGTATAGAATTGCCCATTATAAACAAAAATACAAAAACAATATATTTATATGGTTTGAATGGATATTAAGTCCACAGTATCGCGTTACGCTCGTTAATCAAAGTGAAGACCGTCGAGGAAGACGCCTCGTCGGCATAATCGTCACCGGAATGACGACACCCGGCTTACGACACGTTGGAATGATTTTATTTCACTTCAACAGATCCAGGTTGTGGGTTCGATCCCCACTCGAGGGAATAAAATTTATTTCTTAATATTTTCATTTCTTCGCTATGTCACCAAGTCAAAAAAAGCCCAGCGTTGAGTTCCGCCAATCAAACACGCGATGCCTCGAAAAATTCGGCGGAAAGTTGTCTTAACACTAGGTTCCCTCTGCCTATCCTTCTGTATGAGGGATACAGCGTGAAGCAGTTTTATTTTTAACCATTTCACATTAACAAATTTTTGTGCGCCTCCAATTATTATTAGGTCAACGGACTGAAACATAATATACGCTCTTCTTCTTTTGTATAGGCGTGGACACATGCAAATGCTGAGTTAGTCACTAGGTGCAAAATCAAATATTAAAAATTCAATGAAATCAAATCATCTTCACTCTGTATTCTGCACACAATAGGGTAAGCAGAGAGAACCTAGTGTTAAGACATTCTGGTCCTTACTTTCTGCCGAATTCTGGAGGCATTGCGTTTTGAGTGGTGGAACTCAACGCCGGACTTTGCCTCGATACTAGAACTATTTCTATATACTATTTAAATTTTTCATTTCCTCGAGTGGGTATCGAACCTACAACCAGTCGCCTTTACACTCACACTCAGCGCCACGACTGGCCTCAAATATTACTTGTGTAAAAACATCGATCGTGAGTCAGCGGCAGCAGGATAATCGTTTAGATATGTTGTCGATTACATCAGACGTCGAAACGTATTTTTTGCTTAAAAACATATCGTAATCCGCCAGACCGAACAAACTATGGGATAGGCCGATGTATTGATTGATAGACGTTTTATTGACAGTGAGCAGGTACAAAAAAATTAAACGCCAAGTACATCAGTTTATTTTTTGCGATTATAACTAGTGGCTTTTGTTTTTTTTTTTATTCCGCACATATTAGGGTAGGCAGAAGGAACCTTTTAAGACACTTCTTTCCCATTTAGACACTTTCGTTCGCCACTCTCCGTCGAATATTGGACGCATTGCGTGTTGATTCTGGCGAAACTTAACCCCGCACTATGCTTTATTAGCAGAATTCTTCAAGTGGGAATCAAATGCAGCCTGCCGTGTTAACAGTCGTACACTTGTGCCCCTGCGCCACGACCGGCTTCACTTTTGTTTGTTATTATAGTGGATTCAATAAATATGAGATGAATTTTGCTATCTACTAGTACAGTCCAAGAACAATAGTCGAGAGAAAGGCCAAAATAAAGGTCATGGTTGTGGACGCCCATTAAATATTCATAGGCGCATCGCGTATTCTACAATAAAGACTCGTACTTTTATTACGTTTGGTACAATAAACAAACTCCATATGCATATATTTATATTTTTATCTGAAACAAATGTAATCAGATTTTTTTATTAAATTTAAAAAATATTAAGATTATTAAAATGTTTATTCCTGGTGTTTATTTATTATTTTCACTTTTCTTATAGTAACGATTTACATGAAATGTGTTAAGAATTATTTCAAATTGTATAATAATATTATTTTTGCACTTTTAATGATATATAATGATTTGTACAAATTCTTTTACTTGAGCCACGGAAAATATTGGGCGGAGCGCAATTGTGCATGGAATATGGTAATGTATTGTTCCTGCAGGTGACCACCCCCAGCACGGCCGGCCATCTATAGCACATTGTGAATTCATTACTAAATTAAAATATATATTCTTTTTTATTGCAACGCACTCTCCTTACCAGAGAGTCGTTAACTTAATGGTACGTATAATTCAACTTTGGATATCTTAAACGGTTATTATTGTCACTAGTGATGTGCCATACTTTATTGATGCAATTAAAATGATATTGTATTCTCGATTCTCGAGTGCGATGTGTATGGAGTGTTGTGACGCACGCTGGTGCGACACTAATTAATCATGAATTTTATTACAATACGCATGTAATACAAATGAAAAGATAAAATATACCACAAACATTTCGCCAAACTGTCATGTAAATCAAACATTTCATACTCGGTGGAATGTGAATCCATTTTAATATAAACGCATGGTGCAGTCATATATTATTGTAATCCTGGCATGTTGCAACTAGCCGTCGTAACTACTCCTTACTGAGCAAACACTATCCGCATTGGGCCAGTAATCCCCCTTAATTATGACATATGGCCAACATGTGGAATTAAAGCGACTGCGCAAATTTCCCTGGACGTCATCTCTGGGCTGAATTGAACCATCCGGACTCTGAAGATTTACAGCGTCGATAGAGAGCGCCCTTCCGCCGGACTGATAAATAGCCTCTCTAATTATATTTACGCTGCGGCGGCTGACGTGCGATAAATCGTCCCCGAGGAGTGCTAGAACAACGCGCGCGCTTACAACCAATATAAGATAGTAGTAAGACGCATCGTCTCCGACGTGGACGTGAAGAGATAAGGGGGAATCAAATAGTTCTTCCGTTCTGTTTAGTATCAGATTATTTATATTTACAGATGTCGATCAGCGGGAGTTGGCGATCAGTACGGCGCTTCTAATCGAGTTAAATATAGACGATTGTGTAAACATTCAGGATGCGCGTGCCGTACGATGTCCTAGGTCCTGGCGAAGGATGAAAATACTCCGGAAGCGTACAATTATAGTTGAGCGCGATGGGTGCGAGCGGTGCGCGGCGCGTGTCAGTGAACCCTGCTCAAGGTTAGGAACGGCAGTCAACATCAAACAAGGAGCGACACCGCATCCATCGACCGTTCAAACAATGAAATTGAGACGCGTCAATATTGGCTCACCGAGAGGCCTCACTGCTCGATATTCTAGAGGTTTATTGAATTTGCGACTTTAGATAACACGTCGACGATAAGGATATACTTGTAGCGATAAACATATAAGTCATGTGGAGGATCTATTTTTAATAATGTATGCAAACGTCATTGATAAGAAGTAAATTAACAAAATTTATCTGAATTACATATGGCACAAATCACAATAGAAGAAATTTAAATAATATTTCTAGCTCCAGCATTTGATTAAATCACGTACGTCGTTCCTTTAAGAAACAAGATTCGAAGAAGTCTCCATCGTTTTTGATGTAAATGTCTAAAATCAGATGTTATATAAGAAAACCTTCAAAAGTATAAAACATATTCACGTCACCAGTCGCTTATGATTTATAAATTATTTAGTGTCGCAATCAAGGATGTGGCCGAATTTCCCCGACCTATAGAGGAGTCACCAGAATGCAATATTACATAAATTTATGTCACAATGATTCATCCAGCTCACTTCACCTCGAGGTTCAGACGTTTTTCTAACTCCGGGTCACTTGCAACTTGCCTTACCATAAACCTACACAATGCCAACTACCTAGGATGTCGGATGCATTATATTTAAGTAACGAGGGCCAACTCGTAGTCATTTTACAACGTAGTCATTTAACATTTCAATATTATTTTTAACACGACGCGACGTATTGAGTAACAAAAAGGTAAAATGTATCAAAAGTTGTGGAAGGTTACCATACACTTTTTTATAGTAAAAAAAATCCCGTAAATTTTAACAAAACTCAAGCATTTTTGAAATATTTTATTAAGTATTTAAAAAAATACTTAAAATATCATACTAAAAATTTAGCAAAACATCTTAAAAATAAAAACATAATAACTAATCTCTTGTTCGTATCTAAATGAAGTCTTTCACGAGGCGAGGTATCCATTACCGCCTATATCTAGGCGCCGAAGGTCGGCTAGACTTTCGCTAGCACGTAGGTACCTGCACTGCGCGAGCGGCCCAACCCTCGCCCACACGAACGCGCGACGAATGCGCTATCATCATTATCATATAGACAATCAAGAGTGAACACGGGAGCCCCGTTGACATTGGCCCGGACTTCGTCAGTCAGTTTTGTAACAGTACCAGAAGCTACATTCCGATGTAAGACGAGAGGAACGATTGTTCTCGATCTATCGCCCACGTGTCTGTCGCGACAGTTGCACAACCCGCCCGCGGTTTATTGCAGGTGAACATTCGCCCATTGGGTGGCCTTGGACGCGAAGGGCGGCCCTGTATCCATTCCAAACAACTTGTTGCCAGCACTGCTACATTAATAAAACGACAAATTACATATTACATTTAAATATTATTCAATGCATTTTAAAAAAAGATCAATTTTTATCGCTAATTTCAGAAGAATACTTATAGCAAAAGAAGTGCACGGTTGCAATGGCCTCGTGCGTGTCGGGTTTCATTCCGCAAAGTCAAGATAACTGCGGGCCGAGACCCACTGCATAGTTGCACACTGACTTTGAAACACGGCTAGCCTTATTGTGGCCCGTTTTAGCCGTCAACTTACAAGTATTTAAATAGGAAACGCGAGGTCGGATATAGAACGGAGCGTGCGTGGAGGTTCCTCGTGCCGGCGCGATTAGTCACGCGGTCAGGCCTGTCGCGGGGCAGCGTTGGGCGCCGCTAAATGCGGCGTTCTAATAATCGACGTTATCTAAAATAGCCGCGTGACAAACGAAACCGAAAGTGATGCGTGATGCAACGCACCCGAATTTAGCTGGTGCGGGCCGCGGTGCATCGACCAGGGTGCCAAGCCGCTGACATTTCGCGCTAATGACACAAATAAGATATTAGCGCGGATAGCTGCCATGGAATCTCGCTCGAGTATTCGGGGCGCGTGTCGAATCGATATTGCCCGCTGCGAAGTTATGTAGGCAAGAGACGGTCGTTGTGCGTAAACAATCTGGACACACTGGACGGACCGCGGCTTAGCATAATTATGCAACGGAGGCGAGCGACGAGTCCAGGCTTTGACGTGTCAATATGTGACGCTACTTATGTAATGTACTTGCTGGCCGTGTTTATTGTATTTGGCGTTTGTATTGTAGCTAGACTTTCATATTTCATGTTCAAATACACATATGTATAACTCTATATGTATAGTCCATATCATTGTCCATCCTTCGTTTAGGGATATCGAGTGGGGAGATGCGCAAAGGGCGTGAGTGACACGACAGACACGGGTCGGAGGTCCGGCCGCATTCCGCCGCCGCTTGAAAGTGAAACCGCTGCGAGTGACCAGCTGTAGAAAGTCAGCGATTGCATCTGACCAACGTCGAGCAAAAACTGTTATCTGCACCCGAGCGGCGAGCGACGAGCGACAATCCACAAGCGACGAGCGGCGAGCGGCGAGCTACAAGCGAAGAGCCCTGGGCGTCGAGTGCCAATCCCACCATTTAGTTAATCTATCTCTGAATACAATTTCACCTCTCATGCCCTCAAGTTACACTTACTAAGGTAACATTTATGATAGTAATCAATTAGTTAGTTTCAAACATTATATTTACGAGTTACGGGGCAAGTATCAAAATTATTATTTACAGGTTAACGTTGCAAATGAACGGTATTTTTAAATGGTACTTTTGATAATAATTCCAGTATAATTTTAAAAATGTCCACCGACACGAGCGACATACATTAAAAGGCTATTACAGCTAAGATAAGCTCAGGTCAGCGTTTACATTAAGAAACAATTACGAACTTGACACAAAATGTGGCTGCTTAATTACTTTGTCAGTATTGTCACAGTGCCGTCACACGGTACTTCCTGAAGTGTCATAATATTTACCTTTGCGAGGTTAAACTACGCTTTTTAAGTGTCTTAAGCAATTATGTGAAAAACGAACCTAATATTGGATGACTTTGTTTACGGTACACGCGGAAGTTTTGTGAATATTAAAAAGGTAATGAGTCATGTGTTTTGGTGCAAACTCGAGTAAATCGTACATTGAAAAAATCTAAAGTGATTTACGTCATCGTTGAAAATATTTCTTGTACTTTAAAATATATTCTTAGTAGAATATTATAATTAGGATAGTATCTATTTCATATATTATTACATACATTAAACTCATTAGAAAATTTAACGAATTTTTAAATGTCACGCACAAAACCTACTATCAATAAATGAAGAGAAAAAAGACTAAATTATTTTTTATTTACAAAATTGTACTTATTAATTTTTAAAGTACTTAGTTACGTGGCGCGGACCTATAATACCTATAATAAATTCAAAGTAAATCTATATATTAACAATGTACCTACACTTAAACGTCAAAACTAGGACAGGTCTAGTGCAATCACCTAATTTGATACGAGCTAATGATCTACAAACAGAATTATGTCAATTGCGTTCATTTGATTACATGCTCCTAATGTGCTTCTAACGACGCTATTGTTCACTACTAAATATATATTATTCCTTATATTCGTTACACTGTACAAATTTAAGTATATTGAATTGTACAATATATGCATATATTTTCAAATTCTTTTTTTTAGTTTCACGCTTTATCCCGCACAAAACAGGTTAATTGGAGGGAACCTGGAAACCTATTGTGTTCAACATTCCGTTTCTATTAACACACTTAGTATTAAATTTATTTTGTTTATTTTATTATCAAAAAGAAATTTTGTATACTGATTCGACATAACCGATAACATAATAATAAAGGTATATTTATATTGCAAACATTTTTTATGTTCTTTCTTAATAATTAATTTAAAAAAATGCAAAAATATAAATACCGCCTTTTAAAGCGAAGCTGCTTGAAGCTGGGTTTATTTATTTAAAAAAAAACTTAAAACTTAAAAACGTAAATTAGTAAAATGATTGCCTCTATATTTCCTGCATCACACAATTTCGAGTTAGTATAAAGTACCTAAAAAGTGTTCATCAAGTTTCACAAGTATTGCATTTATTTAGTAAGTTC
>DWNA01001028.1:0-16890 GCA_018249835.1 Heliconius besckei | reverse complement strand
TAAACTATTTTAAAACTCAACTGAATTGTGTTTTGTTTATATTGCATGTTTTTTTGCTTCTTAAATAAATCTAAATCCTCACAAATTGTCAGCGGTGAGTAATTAGAAAGAACCTAATTCATCAACCGAATTGGTTGATGAATTAGGTTATTTTTGTTCTACTGCTTTATAATCAAACCTAGTAGTGAACTATGAAACAATCGGTGGTTATCGATCGTTTCATAGTTCACTACTACTATATATGAGCTGTATGTAACTTCTTATAGAGTTTTGAACTTTTATTATTTTATATCAAACACTTTGCAATACACATCTGTCTGTATAATTTATTGCTAAATCTTAGTAACAAAAAAACCACTCAAGCGTATATATTGTACTAGGAACACGCGCCTCAATAATAGTTCTGAAAATGTTTTCTCTACAAACGAACAACTTACCTACTACCGGTCGGATATATTATTTGTATTTTTAAGTACTTCCTAAGAGCGAGCGGTTACGCTGTAGTTAATTTTAATTTATGGCATTTCGGCTTTGGCAATATTGACAGAAATCTGTTAAGTTTAAAAATAGGTCTGTGTTGAGTAGAGTCACCATAAATGTTACTATTTACTTTTGTTAAATTTTCAATTGAAGTAGAAAAGAAATTTTAATTCAAATTATAAGAAATCTAATCTCTATTGCAATAGCAACAAATAATCTTTGATAATTAATTAATTTATTAGATTTTCTGGTATATGTCATTCTGTGTTTGCTTTCTAACCCCATCATCATCATCATCATCATTCGTCCATTGGGTTTAAGAATTTTTAAATTATTAAAATTGTTGTACTACATAATGAAAACAAAATTATTTTATTTGCAATCCGCATAAGTAATCAAACCCACCACCAATGAGATAATTGTAGAATATAGTGTAATTAATAAATTTATAAAAATCCTATAGCATTCACCAAAATATTATATGGTAACACTAGCGTTAAGGGATTGCACCCAGATGTCCAAAACACCTTGCGAGAAAGGTGTTCATAATAAATTTGTATAGTATAGTATACTATACTACGTACCTACCAGTATTGTTAACCGATTGTCATTCAAGCGCCGACAACGGACACGGCGCGGCCTAATATGGCACAAGCACAAGGTGCATTGGGAATGTCAATACGTGAAACGAAAGGATTTTGTGGTTTTTTTGCCATATTGTATTCAAATGTATTAATTTTATTAAACTATTGTTATATTTGTATGTATAGAATCATTTATACTTTGATTGATTTGAACTAGCTGTCCAAAATAAGAATTATGAAACGTACAGTCGCTTTATATAACCTACTTTTTTGAAGTTGGCTTATCTTTATTATATGTTTAATAACTTCCTTATATATTTATAAACATTATTGTATGTTATATATTAATGCAGCAGCATACGGTTCAAAATAGAAATCTACACGTAAAAGTTTCTAAGGACAGAAATAGGATGAACGAAATAATAATGCATTCCTCCAAGAGGGAATCGAACTCCCAACCATCGCGTTTACAGTCACGCACGCCCCTGGGTCACGACGACCTCGGACATTAAATGCACATTTTGACCATTTTCAATAACAAATATGTATATATAAAGTAGCCGCAATATAATTACGATGCAGGTGTCACCAAACATTGGCGCGTGTCATTAATACTTAGCGACAGAAGTAAATTAATATAAATTAAACTTTATTTCAGCGACCCTCAGTTACCGTCGTCGTCAGTCACGCGACATATTTTGATTAATAGAAAGTATGTAATAAATAGTGTAGGAAATGGGATCGGCATTGTGTTTTATGGGGATATGTGAAATCATTATATTGCATGTCATTAATGATACTACGTTGTGGTGTGGCGTCTGTCTGTAAATACGACGGTTGCGGGTTCGATTCTGACTCGGAGAAATGAATTATTGCCATTTTCTCGCTTTTTTTCTGCCATTTAATACGCAATGTCTCCGAAACATGTTAGAAATTGGGAATCGGACTGTCACCACATATGTTACCACACACCTCTATCTACCCTGTTATACGCGGGATATAGCATTTTAATTTTAAGTTTTTTTAACTTTACCTCGTATCTCACACAAATCAAGATAGGCGAACGGAACGTGGGAACCTAGTGTTACGACACTCTCCCAGTTTTACCGGAACTCAACGCCGCTTTGTCTTCTGAAAACCTGTTGCTTTTACAGATGCACGTTAGTGCCCCTACGTCACGTCTAGCCTCAATTATTCTACTTACGTTTAAAAATATTTAAAGTATTGAGCATTAATATACCTATTATGTAATAGGTATACATATACTATAGGTAAAAACCACATGACATATTGTTACCAAATTCTCGGAAACAACTTATAACAGTCGTTTGGGCAGATGTGGACCACTCTACTAGCCTTTTGTGGATATAGTCGGTATGGACACTACTGCATTAGAGGTATATGATTTTTTATTTTTTATGTTATTATTAATAATAATTCGAAATTGTTTTTAATTTTGATTAATAAATCCTATAGAATGGTTTTTATGGCAATATTCTCGGTATATAAGTAATCTATGTTTTTGCGTCTCTACTGATTATTATGTTTTTGTTATAGGAATAAAATGTAATGAAAAATAGGATTAAAACGTATAAATTAATAAATAAACTCTTATAATGTATACAGGTATAGCAAAATCTATGAGATAAGGAATATATTTATTAATATAATATATTAAAAATCCTTTGAAGCATATCCATGCTAAGCCTACCTTTCATTCTCAAACAACAGGTGTTTCGATGACTGGAGCACGCATGATCTGCATTGTATTATATATGTTATATATGTATGTACTTTTAAGTTTACCAAAAAATATTTTTTTAGCTTCACGCTATATCTCACAGACTGCAGGGTAGGCGACGGGAACCTACTGTTAAGACATTTCGTTCCCCATTTTCCGCCTAATTCTAAAAGCATTGTGTTGTGTGGTAGAATTCAACGCCGCGCTTTGCCCCGACACCAAAGCGAAAACATCAAAATATTAAATATTTCATTTTCTATGATATATGAAATGTAACATTTAATTTTAAGCATTAAGAAATGAAGTGGTAAGGATTAGAAAATGAGATTGAGCTCTATCATACAGCAGATTCACGCTTTTTTTGGCATAACTTGTAAGCATTAAGCGTTGTCAGCATTAAGACATTTCGTTCGCCACTTTCCACTCAATTATCGAGACGTTGGTTGCGATTGACGGAGCTCAACGCAGTGCTTTGTCGTGTTATCAGAATGAGAATATGAAATCACTAAACAACTTACTTCCTATAATCAACTGCTTGTACCTATAAACTAAGTATTACTTACATCATATTCTATAACATAAAGCGATAAATAATTGATTGGTGAAATAAAAACTATTTTAGACAACTTTTTTTATCATAAAAAACTGTTAAGTACCTCCGTACTTATTTAAGGTAGTGCTTATCTTAAAAATAGATTCCATCTGCCTACTCCCTGCTAAATATGGTATGTTGCTGTATTTGGTATACATGGTGAAGTGAAATTTATGAATAAAGAAAACTACCCAACAAAATTTCTTTAAAACATATTGTGTTCAAAATTTTAAACTATATCCCAATTTATAAAGCATATCAATTTATAAGATCTCGAGAAACACGAAAAATATTTGAATTAAATATTGACACGGGAAATGATAATAAAACAAACTTTTACTATAAAAGAACATCGAGACATGTTTATTGTCAAATACATTTATTTAAACACTAAGCAAATATACATACTTATATAACGACTATTTATTACAAATATCTTTTAGTCGTTTTAATAATTTATAGATATTATAATAATGCAACAGATACAATATATATGAAATGTCAAAATCAACAACATGTTACAGATAAAATAGGCGTCCACAAATTTAAAAAAAATCTTATGTAAATGTTCCAAATATTGCCAAGGTAATCGTTTTTATGTATTTATTGTCATTTACAAAGGTAAAGTTTTCCAATGTTCAAGTTGTTTGGTCGAAATCTATATTTTAATACATATAGTTACATAAATATATAACAAAAACTGCATAACTTTTTATATAATTTATCTCTTTCTTCATAACATCAAATTTGTAACTAAAAAGATATGTAAACCTTTTTAAAAAAAATAATACACTTCTAAAAATTTACTCTTACAATATTGAAATATAAAGTAGACGATATATTTAAACAAAAGATAAACATACTTCCAAGCCAATTTGCACCCACTGATTTAGTATTAAATTAGAATAACATTTTTAACAGTGGTATCCTATATATTTTATATACTTTTTTATTTAAAACGTACAAAAACAGCACAGATTAAATAACAACTTATTAAACCATAGACAATAAATATAAATGAGAAATCTAATTAATAACTATTAAACTGTATTAAAATGTTTATTGTTTTATCACAATTTTTTTATATGTATATATACAATATTGTATACATATATTAATATTTATAAATATTTTTAAACAGCACCTATTTGAACAATCGGCAGAGCTAGCTGGAATGCATTTTCAATGTATTTTGAGCTATTTTCCGCCTGAAAATAAAATATTTTTAATGTTATTGATGAGTTATACATTTTTTTAGCTTCACGCTGTATCCAGAAAATAGCGAGAACATGAGAACCTAGTGTTAAAACATACCATTCCTATTAAGACACTTTAGTTCTCATTTTCCGCCAAATTCTGGTGGCATTACGTGTTAAGCGGTTGAACTCAATGCCGCCCTTTGTTATGTACCAGAGCAAGGAAATTAAATTCCATTAAATCTGCTTCACGCTGTATTTAGGCACACAGCAGGGTAGGCAGAGAAAACTTAGTGTTCAGTCACTCCGTCCCCCACTTTCTGGAGAATTTTGGGGGCATGTAAATATTTTATTAAAATTATTTGTTATTAAATTTTAATCACCAATAACATACATACCTCCAAAAATATATTAGTCATATAGTTATTTATTTGTTCTTCATTACCAGAGGAGAATATACGCAGCTTATCTGAGAACTGAGTAGCTAGCTCACTAATATGTTTTGATATAACCACTGTCATCCTGAAAATAAAATCATTATATTTGTAATTATAAGAAGAATAACAAATATTTATTCTTCTTATAATTACAATTACAGAGCTAAAAAATTTTACAAAATACATGAAAAGAGCCGTTCACTGCACAAATCTTATTACTATACTATTTTTAAATTGTATGTATTATATTCTTAGGAATAAAATTGTAAAAAATCTCCCCACAGAGATGTTAACAACGTAAACCTAGCTTGATAATAATGTATGGCTCGGTGGTCAGGTCGGAGCTTCCAGGTTTCCAATAGGCATGTGTTCTAGTCACGTTAATACATTTTCAAGACTAACTCTAGTTTTTGAAAAATGTTAAAATAAATTGTAAAAGCACTTAGTCATAACTTTTTATAATTATTAAGAAGAGTTAAGATTTTGCCACTAGATGCAATACTTTTGGCCAGTTTTATGACAGCTTTATTATTCATAAATATGTTATTTAAATAGCCATCTTGAGACACATTTTTAAATATGATTACATTACATTACTGACGGCGACTTGGTGGCCCGAAGTTGGCTGTAGAGGGCTGCGTAGACTTTACAATTTTCCTTCTTTATAATTATTTTCTTTTCAAGTGAACAATGCGGAAAAGTTCAGAAAGCCTAACTTCAGGACGGCCACGACTCGTCGGCCTTACTATATTCTACTATAACTTAGTAATCAATACTCACTGTGTAAGCGCATCAGCTTCATCAGCCGTTGACCTTCTGGTCTTCACTAGAAGCATTTCACCAGTTTTGTGATACAATTCCACTGATAACGCCGTGGCTTGTGCTAAACTGCTGACAGCTTTTTTATATATAGATTTCTCTGTTATGTTATCTTGTGTTTCTAACCAATTTTGTATTTCCGTGTATTGTCTGTAATAATATATATTAATAACAAATATATAAATTTATCATTAGTGCTATTTAATTTTGAGACTTTCGGTGGCACAGTGTCTGACTCAACTCACACACTACCTCGAAAATTGGAATCGGAAATGGAGTTTAAAACTAGGTCCACGCCAAAGCCGCATCTCCCGCATATATAAGGCATAAGGAATTTGGGTTGAAACATTCCATATATACATATAAATAAAATTTGAACTATATGTTAAATAGCGAAAGTCAACGATACGGTTTATCTCACCAAAGCGAGGTAAATGAAAATGAATTAACAAAAGAAAAATATCAAAAATAAAGAAACTATACTTTATTAATGGCTGAAATTGTAGTTTTAATCCAATATCTCGAGTTGCTTTCTGCAATCTTTCTAATAACGCGTCAGGTTTAGATATATCTTGAGATTGAGTTTCATCAATATCATCATCCTCATCATCATCTGGCATTTCACAGAGTCCTGAAACAAAGTAATAAATAACATTTTAAACTACAAACTAATCAAATTAAAATTAAAATTGGATTTTTCCACACAGTGACGCGAATTCAGGCGGTGCGTTAGGAACGGAACGGGAACACTAAGTTTACTTGGTCATCAATTTCTCCAAATTCTTTATTTTATTCATTCTAAGCAATCTTTCTATTTTAATAAAATTCTATTTCATATGGGGGAACTGAATGCAATAATCCACTTAGTAACATAAATATTCCTCTGACCAAGGATCGAATTCACAATCATCACCAAACACGGTCGCCTTCACAAAACTTAATAAAAAAAAAAACAAAATCGATTTTACCAGCAACTTGTTGCAATGTCTCTTTTATATCTTGTCTCTTATCTGGGTCAGCTGAACGAAGACGCTCGTCTATTCTCATACTGACTTGTTTTGATAACATTTCTAGTGCTTCTAAATGGACTAGACCTGGAATGAAAAGTTACAGTTTCAAAATGATTTATAATATAACTTTCGATATCTAATATTTCTGTTGAGTTTCGCGCTCAACACGCAATGCCTCCAGAATTCGGCAAAAAGTGGGGAACAAAGTATCTTAACACTAGGTTCCCTCTGCTTACCCTGCTGTGTGCGGGATTCAGCGTGAAGTTAAAATAAAAAAAATATATATTGATAATATTGATTCCAAATATTGTTTTATTCAAACATACTACCAGAATTCCTCTACGATTCAAACTATGACATACAAATAAAGCATGAATCCCATATGCTGTATTCTTTCAATGATACCAAAAGTACCTTAACTGATTAGCTTTTTACATAAAGCTTTCCTATTTTTAAATGACAACCATCCTTCAATAAAAAAAAACAAACAATAAATTACCTTCAAAGTCATCAAACAATGTTTCATAATGGACCTCTTTCGCTTCCTTCTTGGCCTCTCGTATCATATCTTCTTCATCAGCTTTCTCTTTTGCCTCCCTCAGTAATTGTGATAAGACGGGTTTATCACCTGAGTCCAGGCCTAACATAGCCCGTTTCTTGGCTAGGCCTGGATCGCCATCTTGGAGGACTTCCATTGTCTTCTTTCCAATAGTTTCGAGAGTGTCTAAGCCACCTGCTATTACTTTTGTACCTGAAAATTTATATAAATAATTAATTTTTTTGATATGTTTTTAATTTTTATAATATTTCATAGATTGCTGTGTTAAGGCCAAAGTCACACAGAGAAACAGTATCTGATTGTTAGTGCGATGGTTCTGCGTAGGATTTCCATTAGGAGGGAAGCTGGAAGCAGGCTAGTTATTTTCATTTCATCACTCTGGTAACATGTCGAAAAACAATGTTGATTTCTACCACTGAACCTGCAATGTCTTTCAAATTAGAAAGTACCTAGAGAATAGCATGTTTAGATACACCGGAGACAAATGATAAATCATATAAATAAATAAAATGTTTTAAAATAATTTATCCAATTTGATTATAGGCCATTGTGTATTCAATTTAGGCATATGTATTATTTCACAATTTTTTGAAAAATAATTCTTCTTATCCTTTTTATAAAGGAATGGAAAAGAAATGAAAGAAAACTATTGCATTTTATGTAAAAGAACACAATATAAACAACCCTTCATATAGGTTTTGCATCCATTAAAAAAGATTAATATAAGTCCAAGATTCAAGAAAAATGTTGTGGTTCCATTACATACTAAATACCTATTTATTAAATTTATTTGTAATTTTTACAAGAAGGTTAAGTAGTGTGGATACATCATGACTGTTATGACACATATATTGGGGTACACATAGTGGCCAGACACTCTTTATCTTTTCTACACTTTCAGCCTTTACTCAAAAATTGCAAGGTGATTTGTGTTACTCAACTCTTCATTTTTATCTTGCGAGAGCAGGAATTGAAATTGAGACATTTATTACACCTAGTGGAAAATGAAGTTGCATCCACAACCATCATAATTACAGACAGATACTATCCTACTAAGAATGTTTACATTATATAAGCAACTTGAATTCATGAAAAAATAAAAAAATATTTAAATAGTTTAATTTCTTACTAGTAGTTTCAACAAATTTAGTGACACCAGACAATAAACTACCAAATGGAAAAGTTCCATCGTTACTGTCTCCTTTATCTTGTTTTTCTTGACTATCTTGTTCTCTTTCTGGCATAATTTGTTTTATTTCATTACTTTTAGATGATTTTCTTGCTAATTCTTCAGGATCTGGGGCCCCTATACCAGTTTCTAGGACTGTTGTTATGCCCTGTAAGAAAAACAAATATTTGTGTAATAAGTTTAATTTAATAAAAATTTTATACATTTCCATGAGTAGTCATGGAAGTATCTCTTACCTGTGACACTTGTGTAGTCAAAGTACTAATACCAGCTGTTGCAGTACTAAGTAACGAATCCATACCCCATCCCCATCCCCAGCCTTCAGATTTTGTTGACTGAGGATTTACATTAGCTTGAGATTTAGGTGGTTCCTGAAAAAATAAAAACCATAAATTTTCATAGTTTACATGAATTTTACTTTTAAGTGTTGAATACATTTACTCTAGAACAGACTAAATTATTGTCTACACTTTTGTGACATTATTTTATGTATAAGCTTCACACTGTATTGCATAAATAGCAAGGTAGACAGAAGGAATGTAGTGTAAGACATTACCTAACCTTTCTTTCCAACTTTCCAGACATTGCTTGTTGAGTAGCGGAACTCAAAACCACAATTTGTCTGCTTGCCAGAGAGAGGATAATGAAAATAATTCATAACTCTTATTGGAAATAGCACCTACAGCCACTGTACTTACAGTTGATGCTGTGCTAATAATGGTTATATACAAATAAACAAAATTATCTCATAGGATTTAAATATCATTATGGCCCATTGGAACAGAACTGTAAATGTTCATCTTTGAGTTCAATTGGCACTAGTGGGAATGAGTTTTTTTTTTCTTTTAGTCCACTAATAAAAATTAGATCTAGAGTTCAGGCAGAAAGTAGAAACCTGATTTTGTTGACACTATCTTCTTCCTGTTCAGCCCATAACATGTGTAAGCCATGTTTACAATTCATGCATACAAGTATGTAACATTGCATAAATATTTTCTATGAAAGAAGTATATTATAATGAATTTATTTAATATATATTGTAATTTAATTTATATTTTCCATTATAGTACAAAAATCATTATTAAATTATAAAACAAACAAGTAGATAATCTACAGTGTAGCAAATATACCTTATCTGTAGAAGTTACAGTTGAACTTTCATCTCCCCAATCATCAAAGTCATCCCATCCTGAACTTTGTTTTTCACTACAAGCTTTATCTTCTTTATTTAACTCAGCTACACTCTTGTCTTCTTTTGTGTTTGAAATATTAGAGTTTGGCTGTGCATCTTCTTCTGCTATATCAAAATCATCCCATCCATCTCCAAATTTATCCTTATCATAAAAATAAATTAAAAAACTATTATGTTACTAAAGCAAAAGCGTTTCTAGACAATATTTCTTACTTGTTGTATTATACTACTTGATACTTTAACTTTTTTTTAACATTTGGATACCTGTTTATTGGAAGATGCAGATTTAGTGGACACTTTTTTAATATCTTGGTCCGATTCTAAATTATCACTATTATAGTTTGAGGAAGACAGGCGTTTTTTTCTTTCCTTCTTATGAGGGCTACTGCGGCCCTCGTCAGCACTTTCGAAATCTTCACTATCACTTGACGGCATTATTAGTTATTTTAAATATTTCTTACAATGTTTATTACACCCTTATTGCGATTATTAAAACGTCTTGTGTCAACTCTACTCATCTACTGTCTACGTGTTTGACAGTAGTGTACGACGTTGCGTTTTACGTAACGATAAAAAATTAAATAAAAACAGTTTTTAATTTCGATTTATTATATTAATTTTTATATAGATATATAATATTGTATTTTTACATTTGGTAAATTAATTACAATTTAAATTATTATAAGTGTGAAACGAAACCTTGATATAATTTTGAGTTCAGTTTAAATTCTTTTAACGTAGTTTTTGTTTAAGTTACTTATATTTTTGTTTTCCTTTGTAAAATAGTTTTCCTTAATAGTTAAAGTAGCTATCGTTTTTTTCTTAAATTAAATATGTATTTGTACGAAGCATTGTAAAATATTTAAAAAAGTGAATAAAGTTATTTTGGAATATTTCTTTACCTATTAGTTATTTAAATTAATATTCCTTAATTTTAAGGTAAAAGGCAAGCTGCATTACATTAATATTGAAATCCTATTTTATTATTCATAATTATTTCAATTAACTACAAGTGTATTTATTTGAATCATAAAACGTTTTAATGGACAGGTACGTTCCTTTCTAATTCTATTTACTATTTGTAATATAACTATTAACAAATGCTAATACTATTGCATCCTGCATGTATTGTATCCGTGTAGACAACAATATAATTAGCAATCGTAATAAATTTCATTTATTTAATGCTTGATCACTTTATTGGTTAATAAAATTAATCGATGTTATTTTCAATTTATTTATAGTGCTCGGTAATGAAAGACGTTTATATAATTAAGGTTAATTATTTAATTGTTATGGACTTCATACGAATTGCAAATTGCACTTAGAATTTCTCTAGATAATCATTATAATATTACAAATTTTTCTAAATGAACTTAATTGAATTTGTTAGATGTGGAAAATAAATTTTAATTACATTTACATTTTTAAGACACATCTTCCATTTAAAAAACTGCAGGTCGTTTGTTCTGCCCATTCAAATTATTCTACACCGAGATAAAATATTTAAATATTATTTAATAATTAATTTAATAATATAAAATATTTTAATATTATTAAAATATGTTATCTCGGGGGACTGTGGTGGTAATATACATATTTGATGTATGTACCTACAAAGTGTCTGCCACCTTGAAATGCTCGTACCTAACAGCTTTTAAATATTTTGCGCATTTATTAGATACTTCTTACCAGAATGCTTGCATTTCAAAACGAAATCAAATCAGCTTCACGCTGTATCCCGCACGCAGGGTAGGCAGAGGGAACCTAGCGATAAGACACTCCGTTTCCCACTTTCTGCGGAATTTCGGAGGCATTGCGTGTTGAGTGGCAGAAGTCAACGCCGCACTTTGCCTCGACACTAGCGCGAAGAAATGGAAATACTAACATAAATAAATATTTCACTTCCTCGAGTGGGTTTTGTTAACGAAGTGTTCTAGAAAATGTTCTGTAAGTAAAAAATATATATCCTCGCTCTGGTAACAAGGTAAGGCGCAGCGTTCATTTCTGACGTTTTACACGCAATACTTAGTTTCCAAATTAAGCCGAAAGTGGTAAATGGAACATGCCGCTGAATAGAACATTAAGTTTCCTCTAATTACCCTGTGGTAAATGCAGAATACAGTTCAGAGTAGATAAAGTTTAAAATACGTATATTTTTAAAAAATGATTAAATTAAACTATAAAAATGAATCTAAACAACAAAATGATACCATTGGATACACAAAACGTAAGTCTGAAAGCTTAATTTATTCCATTAAACACCAACGTCATCTAATCCGGGCAGTAATAGTAACAGATTGAATGTATGCAAATGGACTTCACAACCCCGAGGACGACGGCAGATAGGTAGGTAACGTATATAAGTCCACATACGCCGAGGAATGCGCAGCTATATGTGGTCGTAGGTACATAGCGAGGAATCGTAAATAGATTGAATGGATATGTATCTACGTACTTTTTGCTCGTTTCTACTTGTGTTTAGCAATAAGACGGAGCTAGAAGACGGTGCGGCGGACGTCGGGGCGTCGGGCCTCGCTCGTAATGTAAACATTGTGGTCAGCAGGAATGCATTTAGACAGAGGTGCTCGTGTTCGGTCATCGGTGTTCGAGGATATTATCATGAGCAGTGATAACGTGGCGCGAGTCCGCGCGCCAGTCTGCGACGCGGGTTCGCGTGGAGCGGTCGTGTGCAACGTCGGTTCGTGCAGTGTCGTGCGAGTGCCTGTGCTCGCGCTCGCGTACGCGCCGCATTCCATCGTGGGGGCCCTTCGCCGCCATTGGCCGATCCCGCGTGACGTCACTCCTCGTAATGAGGTATTCAACATGGCCGTGTAGCTAGTTCGCGAGTGTGCTTCGTTATTCGTTTGAATGGATTTAATCAGTGAAATATGCCAAGGAGACGAAACGGTGAGATACCCTTGCCCGACGGATGGGATTACGCGAGGGACTTCGATGGAAAACTGTATTTCATCGACCACAACAGTAGGAAAACGACGTGGATCGACCCGCGAGACAGGTAAGTTTTCCGAACAGAAGTGTTAACCCGTAAGAGCCCCATGTCAAAACTTCACATTCCAATGCGATTTTTAGTGTTTTCTGATTGAATTCGCCAACTGTGGCTCCGGTGTGCGCAAGTGCAAGTTTCAGTCTACATTACGACAGTGTTGCAAAAAGTAAACATATTTTTAAAATAGAATAAATCGTCAAAAACAAAGTGTTCTCGCCGCGACGCTGTCGCCAGCTGCCGGGAAATATGCGAAACTGTCTCGATTTCACACGACATTCCACAATTGACTAACAACAAATGACCTAAACACAAATTATGGTTATCATTTTGTTATCCTTTGGAATGTCAGTTCAGTTCTTGTTTTATTTTGTATGGATTTAGTATAATTCGTGAGCGGCGACGGAACGCGACTAATGAGGCCAAAAAACTGGTTCACAGCAATGTTAGATTGAACTGGCGCAGAAATAATTCGATGAAGCGCTCGTAGCATCGTATCGGGCATGATGTGGGTCTGTTCGCCGTCAAGTGGAGCGGCGTGTGTCGGTAGGAGACAGAATGCAATGCATAGGCAAGTTGTGCGGTGTGAATGACAGGCCGTAGAATGCGGCCCGGGCCTGCGGCGACGGTCGCGCCTTTCTAAAGCGGCGCAGCGCACGCCTCCCCCGCGCTCCCGGCTGCTCTGCCACCACACCACCGACCCACCGAGCCCGAGTGCAGCAAGCAGGTGCTTCGCAACCACGACGCATCCCTGTTAAATACCGATCATGTCTAGCCATATCTATTTACCATACTCATGCACCTGCAGCATTGTCTTAAAAAGTCGACCGTAAACTCCACCTGCACTTGAAACGTTCCTGTCACCGTTAAAATATATTGATGAATGGAATGGAGTGAGGAAAAAACATAGGCACAAATTGTACTGACATATGTTTGTCATGAGGTTAAACGTTACCAGGCATTACGGTACATTCTAGTTGTTCTTCTGCAAGATACATAAAAACAAGACGTACTATGCTTAAGACATGACCATAAAATGAAATTAAGGTCAATTTCTGTTCCATACGTTACTAACGTTGGTAATAAGCGTTGTATTTTGGAAAGAAATATTACGTTAAACCTAAAGGTTATTTTTATAAGGTGAAACTAAATACTATGTAATTTGAAATACTTTAAATTAGTCCATATAAAACAAATAACTAACTTAAATGTATTTGACTTTACGACTTAAGACTAAATTGATTAATCCCAAGAAACATTCAGAAGATCTGGTTTCAGTACATTGACGCCGTAATAAAATTGACCGCTGATACATAACATATTAACGTAAGATTCTTATTAGGGTTGCCAAAGTAACCTGCTAGGCTGCTAACACGAATATTTAGAGGCTATCTGTAACTATATTTCATAGAAACAAGCCACATGTTTAAAAATAAAGACTGTTTTTTTATATAAAATTTAAATGTAAAATAACTAAAATTAAAAGCATTGTAAAGAAGACTATAGTTACAGACTAAGTAATATTCTCTACAAAACGCACACAACAAAAGCGAGCTACTAAGCCAATTTATTAATGCTAAAAATAACTTGCCATGTCTCCAGAGCATTTGATGATATTAACCTTTTAACAGAACTTAAACGAGAAAATGCTAATTAAGAAAGGGTGCCAGGATCACAAATGACTGTAACTAGAGAAGTTGTTTTTATTTTTTTCAAATTTTAATTTTATAATTTTACCAACTCATAAATTTATCGGAAATATTCATTTCAGTATGTATTAAGATGTCGAATGTGGAGGGATTTTGCGGTTTTATTATTAAGTCAAGACGTGACGTTTTCGTTACAAAAACCCTACGATTCGTTAGCTACGCATTTAAATACAGGAAAAACTGTTCATCGCATTGTTTAATAAAGAAACGTGGAAGACAATGATAGTGGATTTATCCAATGGGAATTTGTACGTGATGCTTGCTACCTATTACTTTAATTATATCACTCCAGTGTATTTTCACTCAGTACTTTGTACGAGTCGCATACCAGGCGTCGCGTTAATGCATAATTCTATGGTACGAGTGAAAATCGCTTTGAATACCTGTGCGTATTCCTCTAGAGTCTAGGTACACGAGAATCGCGATACCTAACTGCGATGGAATGTTTCAATACAAATTTGCATGTTCATGGCCCATAAGATATGCTTATTCAATATTTATTAAGAGTCCACTTGTGTTTTAATTCGATGAAATAATATTTTTTATGATACAAATTTGCAGCCAGTCGTTCGCTGATTCATATTTTATAAGTTGTATTGGCTGTAATGTAGCCTGTCTTTGAGATTGTGTAACCCAAGTATGTGTAAAACATCTTGTGGATACTTCCCACGCACTACGCACGCCTTCAACCGTAACGCTGTAGGGGCTGGGCATTTTACTGCGTTTCTTGACTCTAAACGAATGCGTGTCCGGTCACTTTGTAGCGTCCCGATATCAGCAATTAACAATATCGATCAACTGGTTGATTGTTGAAATTAGTTTTGTAGAATACTTTAGCAATTGTATAGGTAACTGGAATATGCTAAACAAATAATTGATCCGCAGGGCGCGGCGAGCGCACGCCAAGTAACACGTACAACACTGTTTACTTTGCGCATACCTCTCAGATAAAGATGTCCTTGGCGGTTTTTTAGAGAGACGCGCATCGACTTCGCTGCTATCCACCGATTTATTTGATTTTTATTTATTATTTTTCTACGAATTACTATTAAGTTTATTACTACCATTCTGCATACCAAGAAAGGGGTATAATTAATATAATCTCGCGTGAACTCGAACCATAACCCATGTGTTATAAATTACATAAATGACTGAGCAAGAATAATATGTATCGATATTTACTCCCAGGAGTTCATTAAAACATACCACATTTCTTTTTGCATTACATTAATTTTAATGACATCTTTGCTAACATGTAATAGCAGATATACTGCTTCGAAAAATAATGAAAAATTATATTTTAGCATTATATTATTTATATTTATATATTTTATATTCACAGTATTTCTTAATTTCACAGTAATTCTTAAGAAAAAAAAACTGTTATAAATGCAATAAATTATAGTATAAGCACGTCAGATTGTTTAAAGATGGAAATTTGACATGTTTCATCACCGCGTCTTACCAAAACAAGGAGCTATGATAAATGTTGGCGCTATAAAGGTCATAAAAATTATTTACTTAATTTGCATAAGCTTTTAATTGTAGAGGCCGACCAAACTTAGTCAAAATAAGAATGTTGTACCCGTTTCCTCTTCAGTTTCAAATATTTGAATATTCACAGAAGAAAGTAAACTTTACTTGAATAGTCTTAGAGTTACAATTTCTACGATGTGCTATAAAGCGGTCTAATAAAAATTAAACTAATTTGTGCAGTCGTGTCGAAAATGTTATTTCTGATTGGAAAGCAATTAACGAGGTACTTAATTAAGTAAATGTATAGTAGCTTGAATACAACATGGATCTTAATGTAGTACGGAGAGATGGATTCCATTTGTTTATTTTATTATAATAAAATGTTATGTAAAAATATAACTAATAGATGTAACTGTCGCGTTTAACATTTGAAAGTTTATTATGGAATGATTGGGCAAAAATTTCCTTCTATCAAAATAGACAGTGTAGATTGCGGTCAGTGTTAGGTAACAAAGCCTTTTAGTCGTATCGATTTCTGCGAATTTTGTTGCGTTATTTACATTTAAATTATACGATCTGAAAAAAAAGTCTTTAAATTTTCATAGTAAACAGACGAGAACGTTATTATAGATAAATTTTGATCCTTGATTTTGAATAAATCATCGGCCGCTTTAAGCGTGGGTGAAATATGTGACCATAGCTGGGTAACATTCTAAAGTCTGCCTTGTTCCATAATTGTACTTTGGTATTTGAAATTGTAGTGTTAAAATTGTGTAGGTACCAATACTGCAATCGCTTCGGAATGCTACCACCTGCAATATAAGATGGTACTAGGGCAGTTCAATGTTACGTGTATAATAGGTATAACAGCATTTTCGTCTGCGTAATGTATAAAAATG
>DWNA01001027.1:0-16894 GCA_018249835.1 Heliconius besckei | reverse complement strand
TACCTCGCTCTAGTAACAAGCCAAAGGTGTAGAAAATTCAGCAAAATATGAGGGACGGAGTGTCTTAATACCAAGTCTCTCTCTGCATATTATCTATATTATATACTATACTATACTATATACTATATACTATAATACTATAATATACTAATCTATACTAATATAATAAAGCGGAAGTTTGTTTGTTTGTTTGTTTGTTTGAACGCTAAGATCTCTGGATCTACTGGTCCGATTTACTTTGTTTTTGTTTTGTATGAAAGCTGCGTTCTTCAGAAGTGCTATAGGCTATATAAAATTATATTACACATATATACTAATATTTTAAAATACTTTCTAATTTGACATGCAATTTATTCTGCCATGTTAATAACAACCGTCGCGTCGCTACGCAACCGTTACCGCGACATTTTGATATTCATCCTTATGAAAATAAATATAATAGTCACTATAAGCATTTTATCTAGATTGAAATTATAGTTTACTGTATAACATTCTAATAAATAATTAAGAAGATGTCACTAATTCGAAATGACCTAGCCTTCGGGCGGCACAGAAGACCGATGCGAACGGGCAGATGACGTTGATGGTTTTATAAATTTTTATACATTTTAGAACTTTATTTGCTGCTTATAATTAATTAAAAAAATAATTTAATTAATTTAAAACATTTTGGTCCTCTTCTTAGAATCTATCTATCGAAGATATCTGCCAGAAATATCAAATAAATTGATATTTCTGGTAAAAAATATCCTTTTAGGTAGTTTTTAGGTACGGGTTCTAGGTACTTTTGTTTGTTTTTCAATATCTCAGATATTTTTTCTAATAATATGTCTACTTATTATTCTTTTTGATTATTTAAGCTTATATTTTATTACTAATTCTATTGAAAACTGAAAATAATATATATAATAAATAATCTTATAGTTTTAGCGGGCGTAGCCGCGTCCGGGTCCACTAGTGTTACTATATACGAGATACAGAATGAACTTAAAATCTATATACGAGTATATAAAAGGACTTGTCCTCACTGACTGAGGTAAGACGCACGCACAGCCGTAACCGATGATGGTAGAAACGTGAAATTTGGACAGACGTTTACTTTCGTAATCTGGACATCCACTAAGAAGGGATTTTGAAAAATTTTAACCCTAAAGGGGTGAAATAGGGGCTGAAAGTTTGTATGGAAAAAAAAAAATCTGCACCGATTTTTATGAAATTTTAAATTCAGACTCTTAAAAATATTTCATTGAACACGTGTTTTATAATTTTTTTGAATTCATCCCCTAATGGTGCAAATAAGGGGTTGAAAGTTTGTATGGATTTTTTTTTAAATCGCCACCGTTTTTTATAAAATATGAAATTTATACTCTTCAAAATATTTCATTAAACACATGTTTCGTGGGCCATCGAATTCGCCCCTAAATATGCAAGCGAAGCTGCGCGCGTCCGCTAGTATAATAATAAAGGCTTGGAAACTGAAGTGATAGGTCGTTTGATACTGGTCATCCACACTAACACACTCTGACACGATCCGTTGATACATCGCGCCTGACCTGCGTTTTATATTCATTCTGTAAGAGCTCTAGCGTTATTATTTAAAATATATATTACATTTATTATTATATATACCATTTTATGTAGAATATAACTTTACATGATTATATGTAAAGCTTTTAAAGAGTACTTGTGGTAAGTAATTATCTTCGACTGTGCTGTGGGAACGATATGATTCTTTTTTCAGTTTCATGCTGTCTTGCTAAAAAACAGCGATCAACTAGCTTTCTACCTTTATAATAAGAGTCCAAGCCAAATAACTAATTACAAAGATATATTTATATGTCAACATTACACTCTACTGCACATACTGTACACAAATGTATATATAAACGTGTAAATTCTCGTCAAAGGCGCGTCTGTCTGTGCTCTATCTGGGATTCAATAAAGCTTATGTTACATCGGTCCTGACCTACAGCTCCGATGGCGTAGATTTAAGCCTGTCTTTTATCAGGCTAACCTATTTGTATAGAAGTAAATAGATAAGAGTAGAAGTAGGCCGTCGTGGCGCAGTGGGATGATATACGACTTTAAACGTCATTGTTCTGGATTTTCAATATTCATACAAATAACCTAAATAACCTGGGAATCTAGTTTAAAATACTCCGTTTCCTATTAAAACACTTCGATTCCCTACTTTCTGCTGAATTTCGTAGTGGGAATTGAATCCGCAACCATCGCGGCTACAGTCAAACGCTCTACTTCTACATGAAAATGTATTTATTTGGCGTGTTATTCAAAATCGTTTCGCTTCAAACTTCAATTTCTATATTATTTTTCTTACATTCTAAAATATTATAGAAATATTGCTAAAAAGATTTTCTATTTCTAAAATTATAAAATAGTAATGCAGATATTTTCTTATTGAATCTCCAGAATGAAATTTTAAATATTTTATTAGTCGCTCAATGGGCCGTCTCCATCAGCCTCGCTGGAATTTATTTTAGAATTTTGTTTGGAATATGAAATTCCTTGGACGTCACCGTCTTGAAGTGGAAGTAGTTTTATGCTATCCATATTTTAATATACTTATATCTCAAGTTTCAAACTATACTGACATTTTGATAGTTTTCTAGATCAATAATTGTAGATACACATATTACCTTATAAATATTATTTACATGCAAAACGTTCACGCCTCAACACGTTAAACGAAGTAGACTCTGATCATTTCATTTGCCCGTGTAGGATTCGATAAAATCAGAGGGAACCTAGTGTTCCCCACTTCAACACGACCTCAAAGACAGTTAGATAACTTTACGAATTTAAATAATTAATTTAATATTATGTACTAACTAATAATAAAGTTAACAACACAAATAGTTGAAATTCTGCTCTAAAATGTATCCAGACGCTCTCTCATGAAATGTCAAATGAACGAGAGCAAGTCTTCCAAGAAGTTGCACAAGACCTAGTCCAGTTGGACTGCAATACAGTGATACAGAAATACGATCACATTGAATCTGAATTGGCACCATCATTCACCAAGCATTTAGTCTATTTAATTAAACTAGCGCGGCATTGAATTCGTGACCTCCGCTTTTACGTTTCGCCCATTTGTTGCTAGGTAAATTTAAATATTTTACACTCGAGAGAACCTTTTCGATCGTTACCTTAGGCGTTTTAATGTCCTAACGTTGCCTCCCGCCCATTATTTCAGCTTCAATTAGATGATATCTGACGTTTATAGTTCTTTATGCATTCAAGGAGTCAGATTATGCTTTTATAGTGCCAGATAATGCTGTTTAACGTTCGTCCGATCATTATGCTGTTTTCACGGGCGTAATGAAAATTTTGTCGCGTTTTACGATAGAAATTTTGATGGTTACATTAAAAGTCTACATAAATAAGAAGATAGTAGACCGACGCTGTTCACGGTTCACGTGGAAATTCTTGGTTTAGTATATTAATACAGTTGGTTTTCTTTGTAGGTTCACGCTGTGTTCCGCATATAGCAGGGTAGGCGGAAGGAACTTGGAAACCTAATGTTAAGTTGAACAATCGGTTCCAATTAAGACATTTCCGTTCGCCTCAACTGGTTTGGTCTTTGGTTGTCATATTATTCCATAGAAATTCTAAAGAAACATAAAGCGTGCATTCTAATTCTATTCTATAGAAATTCATGATTTTCTTTAGCAAAACTCGTAAAAGTCCAAATTGGTACATCAACTAGCTTCTTAATATAATAAATTACCATCTTCAAAAGACGAGACAATCTTGTTATTCGTAAACGCATCCAAATCCAAGCAAGATAAGGAATCAATAGCTAATATACCATCTCCGTGAATCGCTGTTTTATTTTATGCAACTTCCCGTCACAAATTTTATGAGCGATCGTGTAAACGTTGAGAAATACCCGTTCCTCAGTAAATAACAGATAAGTGATGTTGATACAACTGAATAATTGAAATTGATTTATGCCATTATTAACTTTTATCTGTGGCATTACTCACGTGGGCTATAACTAAGAAAACTAAGAGACATGTGATGTAGTTATTTTAAGTACGGGAGGTAACTATGACTACAAAGTGTAATCAGCTACATTGCCTATAACCTTCCTCGATAAATGAACTATTTATTCATACAAAAAAAGATATCAGTTATATCTACAACTCAATAATATTATTTATTCAAAATATTTGATAATTTATATCATTAATATATTATTCGGCTACTTAAAATTGATTTGATATTTAGATCAAAAACATAATAATCTTTGAAGAACGTGCATCCAAAGATTGTTTACATGAACCGACTCATAATTCGCTACCCCACATACGGTGGTGGCATGTGAATGAGCCTCATTATACACTCATTTGCACGTACGTTTTACGAAGATCGCCGGTGAATCTTAAACGAAAACATATTCTTGAACGATCAAATTGAAAATTTTACATATCTACATATACTTATAGTGATATGTACGCCTATCGCCTAACGCCTAACGCCTTATAGTGATACGCCTATGCACTGTATCTAAATTAGAAATTTAATTGTATTTACTTTGTGCAATAAAGTGTTTTTGATTGATTGATTGATGATCTATATAGATATAAAGCTATAAAAAAGCAGCCGTAAATCGACCTGAGCGAAGAAGCGAAAATAAACATCAACTATTTCTATTACAAAATGTATTTTCCCTGTATTTCCCATAATTTATTTACAGCGTAATATTTAAAGCGCGTATAAGTTAATTATGTGTTTGTCCAGTGAACCATCACTAATTGGTTATTACAGTTTCACACCGCAAATTCACCAAAACTTTAGCGGCCACTAAAAGCTTAAAGCCAGGGTTAATACATTTTTTATGTGTCCCTACAATAATGCATTTTAAGTACGCATTAATGGCAGGGACAAGTTTGAGAGCGTTTAGTGTTTTATATGCGAAAGGGATTTATGTTATTACCGTCCATATTTCTGCGGACTGGAGCTGTTGAGAGGTCACGAAATCTTGCTGAGAGCGGCCATCTTGCTTCGTCCTGTAGCTTCATCTCAGTCGCACCCGCGTTACGGTTTAAACCGATGAATATTATGGCGTGAGATATTCGCGGCACGTACGGGGGGAGCGACGCGACCGCTCATGAACTCTGATCTCTGACTGTTAGATGTAACGTTAACAATAAAAAAAAATTCGCCCTCCAAGGTGGAAGAGTTGCGAGGACCCGCCGAAAACTTCCTAATCAGTTGTAACGAATTTACTCGGTGCGTGCGTGGGCCTCAGAAGTCGCGTTTACTGTCTTTTCCAATATTTTGAGGGTGTGAGGGTGAAAGCTACATATTTTAGTGGAAGTGTCGTCTAATTGATCTTTTGATACTTTTGACATTAATTTGACGGTTGTACGAGATTTGTGCTTTGAGTTTTCATTTTAGCGTTTCATTGAAATTTTAATAATTGCTACTTCGCTTTATTGTAATTTAAAATGAATTGTCATTCTGTAAAATTGTTTGAAATTTACAAATTTTGTAAAATTATTTAAATCTTTCTGGGCTGTATGTGACATATAAGATTAGATAATAATTCAATCTTTTCATTATATTTAGGAAAATATAATAAAAATGTTGTAATTATGTATGTATAAATATGTAGAGACCGTAGAGTTTGACGCTTCTCTCTGACTAATCCACTAGAGATACAGTGTGAAGCTATGTATGTATGTAGAGAACATTGCGTAGACTACCATTCTATATTCAGGAAAAAATATATATTTTACAATTTTTATTTCGTATATTGATTAAGATACATAATTTAAAACACTCTACTACAAATAAACAAACAAGATAAACGGCTAATCCTATCAGGCGCTGACAAAAGGCGAGTTTTAAAATCGCCAAACTGTGAACAAACTCATGCAAAACAAAGTTCGTAGCAGAGGTCTTTATAATGCCATTCTGCTTAGTTTTCACATTTCTTAATACAACTTAATGCGAGTACACGTGTTGTAAGCTGAAGCGGGGAATTCTTTGGATTATTATTATTGTTATATTATATATATTGCCTTATATAAAGTGAATAATTAAAAAAACATAGCTTCACGCATCTTTCAGTACAGTATGTTAGGAAAATATAGCTATAGAATCTAGTGTTAACATACTTTATTCTTTCTCTTATTTCGAGAAAATTACATACTGAATAGTAAAAAAAACTAGCAATATTATTCTCATTAGAGAAAAAGGTTTAAGTATTAATGTAATTGAACACACGACCAACAAGTCTATCTTGATGAGCACCAACTGCGCCAAAATAGTGGTAATAAATAAATCGCCGCCACTTATGACTTATAATTGTATTAAAAGCTGAGCCGGATGAAAGAAACTGCACCTTAAGCGTATACGTGAAGTCAATTTGCAAATAAACTTTCGTCGTTGGTTTGGCTCCGAACCTGGCGAGACTTCTTTACTGGCTCGAGCATAGCAGTTAGTGTTTGTTAAGTCACTCCTGTTTAGATTTGTGCCCCTTTATTCCTTGTGGACGTGACTTTGTAAGCTAATACGTTATTTTGGCAAACCTCACCAACATTTAATTCTTATACTTTTCGAAAATCTCACTTTGGTAATGTTTCTAAAATTTATGATATAGCAACCGTCTTTCGTGTACAGACTTAAGTAGGATACGTCGGCCACGCCAATGTCATTACAATATATGCAACGGAAAGAAACGAAATAATAAAAGAGCACTCCGAATTTAGCGAACCCTTTTCAGTCCTAAAACGTCTAAAAATTTTCAGAGACAGAAATAAACAAGGATGTTGAGGAGCGACATTATATTACTCGTAATACTACTTTTGGTGTATAACGGTGATTCATCCATCTTCGTTACCCAATTCGCTGGGGCAAGGGTAGAAAGCCTACCTTAAGTTTGTGTGAGAAAACAATTTGCCAGTGGATTTGTTCAGGCATCCGGCCTTATCGCTGGTATTAACCTCGCTTCCACCACTAAATAAACATCGGTAGCCATTTAAAGTTTAAGGTTGTAGTGACAATACTTTTTATTAACCTTTCTTGTCTTTGTTTTGGCGTTTACTGTTTATTATGATTGGATCATTTTTGACTTTTGTTTTCTTATGATACACTAATAATAGATAATCATGACAAGAGATTATAGGCTATTATTAGAAGTTAATATATGAAATAAACCAAAACAAAAAACGAAAGCAACTCAAAGTTGCTCAAAAGTGACGACTTTTGAGCAACAAAAGCGTATGACAAGCTATTATTGGTCCCGAAGCTAATAAATAAGCAAATAAAGTGACACACATTAATATTCATGAGAGTATTACGGTACGTGTCTGAGGCTGCAACATACGGTACTACAGTACTGTACTGAACTGGTTTGAACACGAGATTTCGTGCAGATACCCACTGGATTACATTTTCAGCGGAGATAAGAAAGTGAACCGATGCAAACTTTATTTTGGTAAATTTGTTACTTGAATGCAGGAAATGAAATATATTTTGTTTTAGTTTATTTGGATCTGGTTGGATTAAGTGATGGTGTAGGTTTGAGTCTTGCTTTGGAGAATGTTAGAATTTATAATTAAGTTTGCTAAAACATCTATGTAAAATTTCAAAAATTATACGATTCAGATCACCCAAATTTTAAATTAACACCCAAAACATCTATTCCATACGCCCAAACACCAATACCGAAGCAAAAACAAACTAAACTGATAGTATATTACACAATCCAGTGCAATCTGGAACATTATTTGTTCCGATGCAATCTCGTCTTGCGTATATGATTAAAACAGTGCATAGAGAGCATCCCTGTGGGAAATTATTGAAGCGAACGCACTGTATAATTAGCTGGCTTCCCTGTGTTTGTATTTTCGTCTTCAATTTTTATATTTATTCTTATGATGACATTTGCCCATTTTTGTGTAGTGATGTGCTTATATGGTTGCATTATTTTATTTGATAAAGTAAACAGGATGTCGATTCCCAATTGAAACAAACGTTAGTTGTTTTTTGTTCTAGATATTTTTTTATTATTATTATTTTGTAATTAGCATTAGTTAGTTCGGGAGTTCGCCTTGATATAATCGAAATAACTTAAAAAGTATGACACATGACACAGTTTAGGTGTCTGAGATATAGGAAAAGTACAGGTCTTATGTTAGTTTGCCAAATACTTTAAGTATTATAAATTAAGAAACATTTTTTAAAATATTCCTTTCCGAAATAATATCCAAATGATGGTACTTAGATTAGAAAGGTCTTGTTATTATTTTTTTAGCTCCACGAATTTAGGTAGGCAGAAATAATCTAGTCTAGTAACAACAAGACAGGCCGTTCTATGTTTTTTATCCAAATTTAGGTAAATGATGATTCATTTCAAAATGAGATTTTAATTCAAATATCCAATCCAATCTAATAATTTAATGTTATAACAATAAAATCAACAACGTAATAAGGTTATTATGTACATACATGTATTTTAAACTTATAGCATAATCAAATTTCTATGTAGAATTTCAAACAGATGCGATTCGCATAAAATTATGGTAATTTAAAACTCAATCGAAATTGCATGCGCGAATGCCTAAAATATGAGATATTTGTGCTCCACCTATAGATTCAGTTGTAAAATATATTACGAACATCGCGTATTCGTTTTTTGTTTTTAATTTTTATACGTGACATAAAAGAGACTTTAGGGAGAGAGAGACTTAGATAGGACTAACCCACAACCGTCCTGCTTATAGTCCGTGACGCTGACAGACTTAATTTTCCCACCTATCCCCATATTATAAAAGAAAAAACATTTCAACGAACTAACGAACGACTAAAACTTTAAATAAATATGCCAAAGCAATATAATATGCATTTGAAAAACTACACTACCAAATTATCTTGAGAATTCAACGACGCTAACATAAAAGAGTGGACGTTCCGCGAAAATAAGTTCGAAACGAATGGAAATAAAACATCGGAGACTGCATATTTGTATATACGTAAGTTTATAGAGGGTATGTATTTTTAGCTTAACGCTGTATCCCGCACAACGCAGGATAGACTTAGGGAACCTGGGAACCTAGTGCTTGGACACGCCATTCCCATTAAGATATATATGAAACAAAAATATATATGAAATTTTCATTTACCGAGAGAGAGTCGAACCCACGACCTCGGCGTTTACAGTCGCAGGCTTGTGCCCACTTCTAGCCTAGTAGAAATATAGCACTTATATTACGAATGCATGAGCATGCATAGATGTATGTACATTGTAGAATTTTTAAATTAATTTCGCATTTACATACGTTATTTTTACAAGAAAGATAGATAGAGCTAGAATGAATGCTTAGCATATCCCACTCGGAGTATTTACTCGTTTTCTTGATTTGGTAAAAAAATACGATTCTATTGAGTTCCGCCACTCGACACGTAATGTCTCGAAAATTTGACGAAAAGTGAGGAACGCTAAAAAATAATTTTTTTTTTTTTTTACAATAGTTACATGACTATTGTGTTTAATTAGCTAGCAAAGGTCGTAAAGTGCTTAGTTGTTAGTAAACAAGTGGTTTGTCAATGGGAAAAAATACTTTTTTCCACATTTCGTCATATACAAATACTGTTTCTCCTGATATAAATACTCGTAACTTATTACCTAGTATGTCGTTGGTGTCACTACTTATTTACATTTCATATATACTAACAAACAAACTAACACAGCAATTCAAATAAAAAAAATATATATATATGTCGTACACTATTATCAGGCTATTTCGTCCTATACAACTATACATTTATATTTAAAACGTAATAAATCTTAAAATACTTAACTTTAACCCTAGATCGCGGCACGAATGAGCAACGAAAGTTTTTTTTCCAAATAAAACAAAGCTTCATGATATTTACACGAAAAAAGATATCTTCTATCATTTCATTATAATCAATCATCTGTCGCGTTAAATTATTTAGAGTTTGGGGAAAAAGGGTGTAAATATAGCGCCTTAGCCCACGCAAATGAAGGGTTGTATTTGATATCAGCAGAATGAAAAAAGATGAGGTCGTTGTGGTGAAAGGGTAGCGGGTGATTATAAACGCAATGGTTGCGGGTTCAATTCTTAAGAAAATAAAATATGGGAATAAAAATATAAGGAAAGGAAAAAAATCCAAACACAAGTACTGAAATTTTCAATGTTGAACTTATCTAAATTATGAAATAACCAAACCAACCCAAATTTAATCAGACAAGACCAAAATGTCAAAAATTTCTGCAAATTACAAAAATCCATTAAAACTAGTGTAATATCTCACATTAGATATATTACATAGAAACGTAAGTATCTTATCTAAAACAGAACTAGTAACTTTATGATTGATGACACCCAGAGACAATTTTTCCATTCATCATAGTTAATTTCATTGAAGTGTCGTGTGTGGGTAAATTAAGTAAGGTGGGGAACTAATGTGGACGGCCAATTTACTTGCTAATGGGTTTTTTGATTTAAAACCTATATTGGACATGTTGTTTATAATGGGACAAGTTTTTACCTGCGGCTTCGCCCGCGTGATTAAGTGCAATTACAACAAAACAGTTCCAATACACCATTTTTTTTGAGAAATTGAAACGCTTCTTATTTATTTTATTTGGCCTTTTTTTTCGGTTCAAATTTCACATTATCGTATTTCAAAATATTATATTCTACACTCATAACTACTGCTACGTCTCGTCTCTAAGGAACGTGAAAGTGCAGAACTAAATAATCTACCAATAGATTATTATATATGTTTATTTGACGATTTAAAAAGTACTTGCATTGAAAATGTATTTGAATTAATTGTAATTTGAATTTAATATTATCCCTATAATACATATATGCCTATTTTTTCAGCTTTACGCTGTATTTTGCACGTAGCCGGGTTAGAACAGAGAACCTGGAAATCTGTTAAGACACTCCGTTCCCATTAAGACACTTCCGTTCATTACTATCCGCTATTATATTACATATTGATATAAAAGTAGTTAACAAGGTAATCTCAAAAGTAAACCCACCTCATGCCCCATAATACCGATGAAACATCAAGAACTATTACTAAAAAGTTATTCAGTAAGTGTTTTGTCGTGTTCAGGAATTTACAATCCCATAAACGTAAATTACTTTTACATCAATACGGGTAATTCGGGTCAATGGTGTAAGCTATAGCTCCATAGTCTTTATTTGGTACTAAATACACTGAAATATATAATTACTAGATATATGAAATGTTAACTTATTTTATTGTTTTACTGACCATTAAAAATTATGATGCTTATTTCATTGCAATGGTGAATGATTGAAATTTACGTCGTATTCTATTTTATCAGATCAAAGAAACTCCCTCTCTTTTCTGAGCGGGAATTATGCTGGCAACTATTGTGGGTATGTATTATATTAATTTTTTAATTATATTTAAAAGCAACTAATTATAAACGTGACGGTCGTAGGTTCGATTACACTTGACCATATTTTCATCCTTCCTCTAAAAAGAACCCGAAATGCGGCCATTAAACTTGCAATGTCTTAAACATTGTGGAAAGTGGGGATATTCCCGGCAATGTTGTGGTCTCTTGGTAAGGATATTAAAAGAATATACAACAGTATTATTGACAAATTTGTTTTAATTTTTTAACGCTTTACAGCTAAGGTACCAAACCAAAAGGAGTAAATCGTCACTATTTTCTTTAAATCACATATTCACACGAGAAAACTATCATATTGTTTTTTAAAATATTATTTAAACTATCCACGATTAAGTATTTCTTTTTAGTTTGTAAGCCACCTTACGTAGTTGAAGCATTCGCTTTCCACATTAGCCCGTCATGTTGAGTGACGAGACACGCGCTGAAGGCGTCTTCTCCAGGATCTGGGCTTTGTGGAAATCCCGAAAGACACTATGAATACTATACAATATTGTTATTGTTCTTATTTGATATTATGTGAATATGTCTTTATTTACGATAATTTTATGTCTTAAAAAACTAAATGACTTAGAGAGTTCTTTTCGATATTCCTATAGAAACTAGAAAAATCAAGGTATTCCCTTTTACTTCTTAAAGTCCACGCAAAAAAAAATGTGAACATTGAAAACAAACTAGTAAGTAAATAAATAGATATTGCAGAATGTTCAAATATATTGTGAAATTTTCCTGACAAATAGCAAATTATTCTCGCGAAAAGGAAATGAAGACATCAGTACGGGTCGTAAAATATTATAGGATATGGTTGTGTCGGTCAATTTAGAATGACTACTTAGATGTTTATTTCAAATAATTTTTCGAATATAGTTTTTGTTATTTTGATGCTAAAGTAGAGAGATTTTTTTTAATTCCTAGGAACGTAGTGTTAAGACACTTTTGTTTCACACTTTATGCTGTAGTCTGCATTCATATAGATAAATTTAAAATGCATGTATCCCTCACATAGGAGGGTAAGCGGAGGGAACCTGGGAATGCAGTGTTGAGATGTAAATATTTGAAATGTTTTCGAATTTAATAATGTTAATAATATCAATTAACAAGAAGTAAACAGTCAAATTTCCACTAATTTAACGTAAGAAATCGCTTCAGCATTGTGTACAAGAGTGTCCTACGAATGAAGATGGGGAAAGCAGAACCATCTTTTGTTCTTAAGTGAGCCTGAGTTTTAGAGGCTCATTAAATTACAGGGTAGGATTTACAGTCGTTAAGACTATACGGGATTTGTTGGTAACGTTTGGCGTTTTGTTGCTTTTACACTCTACTCTCTTATTAATATTGCTTGGAAATTGCCTTAAGGACCTGACGAAGTGACACTTAGGAAATGAGATGTGTATAATTTTATTAATTAATTGTATATTATTTTATAATTTTGGGGCTCACTTGTTGTGGGGTGAATGGTCACTAAGCGCCATGTTTAATATTAGGGGAAAATAGAATTTATTTTAATCATTCTACAGAATGGGGATGGGAACCACAGCCATCACTACGTAACGACACGATCATTATTGGATGTCTTATAATGCGCTTACCTGAAACAAAATAAAAATATTATATTTATTTATTTTCTTCTATATAATACTTATGTAGTATAAACATTAAAAACTAATATATATTAATTTACGACACAGTTCGCTTTACCTACTGTCGTGGTGCAGGGGCACAATCTTGTGACTGTAAACGCGACAGGTTGTGGGTTCAATTTCCATTCGAGGGAACAAAATACATATTTAATATTTTCATTTCGTCGCTCTGGTAACCGAGCAAAGCGCGGCGTTGGGTTCCGCCACTAGACACTATGCCTCAATAATTCGACGAAGAATAATGTTTTTATTTCGTTTATTATGCACACATACATATATTTTATTTAGAAAATAGAAAATAAAATTTATTTCTCTAATACATAAAGGTACGGTATCCGTAATCTTCTTACAATTTCTATAGATTGTGAGGCAAAAATAAGCTTAGAGCCTCTGAGGACTCGCTTTTCATGGGAAGGGTAAACTGTTTTAATGTTATACTCGTATATTATTTAGGGAGGTTACGTTTAATGCTCTTAACGCTACTACGTGTTATAAGACCCATGTTCTATATAAGTATATGTGTATAGAAAATACCCGATCTAATATAAATCTGAAATCTGTTTGTTCGACTTTCACGAAAAAACTACTGGACGGATTTGATCGATGAAACTTTAAAGCAATATTGTTTATATATCAGAATGACACGAATTTGTTATTTTTTCAATATTTTTGTACGTATAACTTTATTTTTACTTCCTTTTGTTTTCAAATTTACTCAGAATTTTCAAAACGTTGAGTTGAGTGACAGAACTCGACCCAATGCTTCGTCTACCAGAGAATTACATTGTCTCTCCCCCGAGTTGGAATCGAACTGACATCCGTAGCGCTTACAGTCATACATTGTCCCACTGCACTACGACAGCCTCATTTTAATACTAAATTTAAAATTATAAAGGTATTCACATCTTAGAATAGGCGCTTGTAGCGGCCAAAACTCAGTTATTCAATTTACATGCAAATACGAGACCGTGCCGATAGTTCGCTGATGTATCGCAGGACGTGTCGTGTGTGCGAATCATTAAGTTATAGGTGATAGCGATTTGTTGATATATTTTTTTCACGCTCTATCCCGCATAGAGCAGGATCGGCTGAGGGAACATAGTGTAAGGACACTTCGTACCCCATTTTCGAAACATTGTGATATTTAATGGCTGAACTCAACGCCTTGTATACCAGAGCGGGGTTTTTTAAATAAATTATTGTAATAATATTTCATAATTGTTCTTTTTAGATATATCTTCCACGTATAGCAGGGCAACGGACAGAAATTCTACTGCTAACACTCTATTCTGTATTGCTCATGATTTCGAGACTTTACCTAACAAACAGTCCCATTAATGAACTATTAATACCATGTATAATGTATAAAAAAATATATAATTTAAATAATTTCCTAATAATAAGCGTATAAGCGCTGGCAAGTGGGAACCGGAACTGTCCTAATGGAATACGAAGTGTCTAAACACTAGGTTCTCAGGTTCCCTCTGCCTACTAGGCATGTGCTGAAACAGCGTGAGGCTATACTAAAAAAATAAGCTTATATTTTGCACGTCGACTACAAAATATGACGGAACAGAAGGTGGGATATTGATAGGCACCGGCGAGGTCAGCGGAACGGATTTTTAATAACGTCCGACTTAGCAAGCCTCGAGATTTATTGCTTTAATCGCAATGTCTGAATCTGTGTAAGATGAATTAGAATGCATTTTTATAGGTTTGTGCTATATTCTGCCCATATAGGGTAGTCAAACGGAACCTAGAGTTAAGGCACTCCCTATCCCACTTTGGGCACATTTTTTTCTGAGTGAGATAATAAAAATTATTCATTCTGATTTCCGAATAGAAACCTCCCACAACAACCACGTCGTTTTTACAGTCAGATGTGCCATGATGACCTTATATTTATGTATACTTTTCGATTGTTCGCTCGATTTCCATTTTAACAATTTATTCCTCGCTCTATAACAAGACAAAGAGCGACGTTGAGTTCCGCTTTTAAATACGCAATGTCTCGAAAATTAGGTGGAAAGTATCCCTACTTGTACTATGAAGTGTTCTAAAACTAGATTTCTTCTGCCTTTCCTACTAGTTTCAACGAATCGCTAAATTTTTTAAATATTTTATGTACAATACTTAGTTATTATATTTTATGTACAATACTTGTTCTAAGTTATTATATTTTTCATAAACTACCTCCAACGATCTATGAATCAAACATAAAGCCTCAAATCTAATTTTTAGGGTATTAATATAAAGTAGTTTGAGGTTGCGTGGTCTATAGCGTGCGGTTTGGATGGCGATGACAGCGGTAGTCCAATCTACTGTTGCGGCGAGACTGAGATGACGGTTCAGAAATTGTAATTGCCTTAAGAAATTGTATGGGATGCTTGTTTTCTTTGAAAATTGTGAAATGAATGAAGGAAATTTTCATATAAGTCTTTTTTTCTTGTAAAATTTCAAGTTTAACTTTGCTTCTTCAAGTATTTCGGAAATAGTTTAAGTATTTCTTGAGAAACCTTCACTAAAGGAAACCTAGTGTTAAGACACCTCATTCTCCATTTTTGGGACATTGAAATAAAAAAGATTGTTTGAAGATATATACTAAAAATATTTTTTATCACTAATTAAGAAGTTTAGTAATCCATGTATTCTTTGCTTAATGGAATTGTAAGTTTGCTAAAAATTATAAAACAAAAAAGGAATATATAATAATTTTCAAAATTATATTTTAAATAATGTAAAATATATTTTTTAATACTGACATTTTAATAGTTTTTGATTTTATCAATTTAATCTTTTTATACTAATAAATATATCATCAATATTATCATAATATACTAAGAAATGAACATCAAGCAGTCAATTAGGCTAATAATCAATTTATTAAAACACCCAATTACAATACAGCTCGCTGTGTGCCCTCAACCGCACCCATTCCCAGAAGCTATAACACTATTAAAACGTCACTTTAAATAATGACATACACTTACATACATACTAAATGTGTATAGAATGCAATTTATTCTGTGACTACACCGGCGTTGCGTGGCGTTTAACTATAATGACGCAACGGATGTGGGTTCAATTCTCACTAAAGTTGTACATATCATAGCGTTCAGTTTCATCACGTAATACAAAAATTAGGAGGTAAGTGGTAATGTCTTAACACTACCTCTCTGCCCACCATGTAATACGCATAGATTAGATATAATATGATGACGTTGTTTGGATATATCTAATTATTCGGCAGAAGTAGTCCAGTGGGTTCAACGCTATTTCATTAGTGTAATCTCATTTATTATTAAATCCAAGTATTTAGCTTCTATACTCGTATACTTATATTACCTCCTAGAAAGAAAGGGTTGCATAGAAGTGAAAATTAAGCAATTCATCAATAAATTTCTGAATAGTAAAAAAATATCAAAGAACCAAAAAAAAATCAATATTTTGTTTATTATAAAATTAATATCTTATACTGTTAAGACCTACATCCTACTAAAAATCAGCGATTATTAATACAAAAACGAAAATCTCGTACAAACACAAACAAACAGTAAAACAATACAAAATTCTTATACAGATGTAACATACACAATATCGAATTACTTTCCTTTGATATATTCCCTTAATAAATATCTGATTAATACTCCGAATACATAATATTACCCTACCCCATTGAATAGTAACGAGACACCTTTAAAAGCATGGAACAATGCCTTTTGTAACATGTCTTATGTTTTTACGTGATTTCTCTGTTCTATAGAATAATGCTGAGATAAGGGTTGTTTTCATCAACTGA
>DWNA01001026.1:0-16931 GCA_018249835.1 Heliconius besckei | reverse complement strand
TGAAAATATTGTATTACTAAAGTAAATGAATAAATTTATTTTCTTGTCTACCTTTTTTCTTTACAGAGTGATGGATAAGTTATTGTATGATTTATTTATAATAAAACTCACGCATTTGGCTGGTATTGATAAGTCATAACTTCTCTTTCTTTTGTGACAACCTCTCTCGGATAGCTCTCCTTTTCAAATCTGATAATAAATTGAAATATTATAATCTTTTAAAAATTTTTGTTTTATTTAGACACTAAAGATAGTAAAATATTTGAAAATGAAATTTCCCTGGGAAACCAAACTATGAATTTTAAACTAAACTTTTTTTTTAAACTATGAAATACATTCTATATGAACCAAGGAATAAACAGCATTGTATATCGAACTTAGAAATCAATGAATTGTCACTATTTTTCTACCAAATACTGATACCAATGCCATGTAGTGACACAGCACAGCATCTGTGTGCAAATGTGACAGTAGTGGGTTAAATTCCCACTCAATGGGAAAAACATGAACAAGTGTGGTGTGTGCAAAATGTCTTAAATTCAAAATAACAAGTCTTGAATTCAGCATAATGCCTGCTTTAGCACTAAGTTCCCTCTGCCTACTTTGTTAAATGTAGAATACCACCATATTCCACAAGTTTTAAGTTTTAAATTAAGTTTAAAGAAGATATCATAAAATATATTACATAAGATACTCACGGCCTTATAAAATCCAATACGTTATTAGCTTCTAATTCAGTACAATTCCAAAATACAACAGCGCCTTCTTTAAAGAAAATTATTTCACGAGGCTCATTGCCGATGCTGTAGACTGGTTTTGCTACCACTACATCACCTATTTCTTGTGCTTTTAACCTAAAATTAGGACAAAGTTTCTGTTATATAACCATAATACTTATGAAAATACCACACTTTGTAAATATTTATGTTTACAATAAACACTTTTGATAGAATTGAAGTGAAATAAGAATAGAAAAATGTTTATAACAACTTGAATCCACATCTTTTAAGTACCATCCAAGATCAAGATATTTTACAAGGAATATAGGTTTTAGTCTTCTAAATATTATTTAATACTTAGAGTCAATTTAAATGTGGAATATCCTTTACCCAATGTGAAATATATAAATTGATAAATAGTCATTTGAATTTAATGTTATATTTTAATACTCTTGAACAGTTTCAGTGATAACAATTTATGAATTTAATAATACACAAAATAGGAATTATTTATATTGATCAAAAAAATGCACAATCACTATTCATTATTCTTATCAAGCTATGTTTGGCAACTTAAGACTCATGATGAATGTAATGATTGAATGATTACCTACTAAATATTTAGTAAAAAATAATCCAAAAAGAATAGTTACATCACTTATATAAAATATTACATCATTTTTATAAGAAAATAAATCTTTAAAAACCTTACGTTCCCGGTTCATACAACTTTTGCTGTATTAATTTCTCCTTTACACCTTTTAAATCATATGAATTAGCTGTAGCATACGCTAAAGTTAAATAATGTCCTTCCTTGTTAGTTAAGTCTTCTAGAACGACTTTTTTATGAACTGTTTTCTTCTTCAAAAGCAAGCTCTTGTTATCCACAGTCATAGTTGTGGGCTGTATATTATTATCTGAATAATTTCTAAATATCTGTCCCATACGAATTAAATCATTTTTCTTAAAAAATATATAATTATTGGCCGGCTTCAACTCATTTAGTGAATTTGGTGCGATTATTTTAAAAGTATTGCGTAAAGTCGATATAGCGACTCTTGATATAAACAGCGTCATAATATTAAAGTACTTTTATTTATAATTTTGATAAGCCTTCAACAGGTTTATCAAAGTTTAACGAAGTAAGGCTGCATTGAGGTTAGAATGCGATATTTTTATTTTGACTTTTTGACATTATGTTGACATTTTGGTTTTTTAAAACTATAATTAGAATCAGCTAATATTCTGATAGAAATTTTTATTGAATAATTATAAGACTGATTAAATTCTATTTGCAAAATCTTATTATTTTTACCTTATTATTATAAGAATCTGCCAAGGTAATTCTAAATTTTGTTTGTTGTGAAAAGAAATTGTTTTAATAAATATTTCAAATCTACTTCAATGCATGGATAATGATGTCAATAAATATATAATATCTCTATTTTTCTAAATTAAAAAGACGATTTTTATTAGTTCAACTATAATATTACTATGGCAATACTGTATTAAACTTATGATTTCTGACGGAACCTGTATCTGAATCTGTTTTTGACAACAATGTTGTTAAATTATGCTATAATTTCACCAATTACTGTATCGTAAAATATTAATGTAAGTTGAGTAGGAAGACAGACCCTGGTAATAGCCGGGATTAATGCCAGGAAGAAGAAGACTTTCGTACATAAAAAGCATCAACAATATACAGCTGTATGCATCTTGAATACATTGCACAATCAAGTAGATAATTTGTTAACTTAAAATATTTATTTATATTTTAATAAATACAGATTAAATACAGAAAATTTACTTTATCCGTAATGAAGCGTTAATTGTTTATTTGCTTAATTTTTTTTTAAATATCTTAATCACTAGATAAATCTTCATCAGATGAATCGGTATCATTTTCACTGTACTCTTTCTCCTCCTCTTCTTCTGACTCATTATCACTAGCGCGAAAAGTAAAGTCATCTGTTAAATCGTCAATGATTTGCTCACTTCTTTTATATTCATCCTCTACTTTTTTCACCTCATCATACAATGCCGTCCATTCACTTTCAGCCATGCTATTTATTTTCTCTTCTACGAGCTTCATTGCGTTGTCAATATCGCATTGGACATTTTCTTTCATTACGAAACTTTTTATGTCTACCCAGGCCATTTCCAACGGATTAAGGTCTTGATGGTTTGGTGGAAGACGCAACACCGTATGACTGTGTTCTTGAAAAAGTTTGTCAATTTTGTACTTATTTGTTTTGTTTTTAATTAAACTAATTAGTTTAAATAGTTCTGGTTTAAGCATATTTTCGTTACAAGGTACACCCTTATCAAGAAGCCATGATATCATGTCTGACTTCTTGGCATTTGAAGTAGGCGGTCTGTCCTCGATTTTTTTACTATAAGCAGCATTGCTTAGTACTACAATTGAATTCGGTGGAAGAACTGGTATTAGTTTTGTCCGGACCCATCTTTCGTAGTTCTCAGAATCCATTGTCCCTTGATAGTCTCCAGTTTTTATACCTTCTTTAAACATTAATAGGCACAAGCCTGTTTCATATTTAGCGTTTGCGATGACAATACGAGGATTTTTAGTAACAGTCTTTTTTGATGTATTCTCCGGCTTTTGTATTGAATTCCTAGAAGAAACGTCAATGATCGATTCAGTGGTGTAAACAATGGGTCTACCATCAGCACGGTATTTAGCTAATTTAGCCAAATATACGATACGTTCAAAACGAATATTCGTGTTTTCAATCAATATTTTTTTATTATCTTCAGTTCTCTTGTACTTAAATCCTAAATTTTTAAGGAGATTCTGCAAGCTTGTAGTAGATCCTCTGTAATTAATTTCCGTTTTCAACTTTTTTACAAGCTGAATAAGAGTAGGCAGTTTGCCTTCAACGATATGAAAGGTGTGAACAATCCTTCTAATTACCAACTGATCATAGCAATTTGCTTCAGTAACCGTTTTTCTTCGAAATCTCTTCTTGCCTGGAGTACGAAAACCCAAACTGGCGTTAGATGTTTTCACTAGATTAACAATTTGTCGACAAGTGTTCACACTTACACCTGTTGCTGCCGCAGTTCGCTTTTGCACACAATTCAAATGAAATTGAAGTCCTTCTTCAGATTCCTTTTTCATAAAATTTAAAACATTATACACCATTTCACGTGTCTGGGTACGCAACACTGCATAGCGTCCGAGAGGCATTTTACTAGATATAAAACAGATCGACTCCAAAATAATAATAATAAACTATATTTTAAAAATGTGCCGACGCCGACGTGTGTACACTCCAATAATGTTCACACACACGCGTTTACACTAATATAGTCGTATTATTCGTCGTATAGTCTGTAAAAATCGGAGGTATAGTCTGACCAACGTGTTATTGCATATGAGAAGCACGCGCGGCAAATTGCGTAGAACGAGTATTTTGATATCTGCACATAGACGCCCGCTCACGCCGCACCGATTCCCCGCGAGGGCTCGTGACCGGGCGGTCACTACACTACGGTACAGTCAAGCGCAACGCTGTCAGTTCATTACAATGAAATATGAATATATCATATGATAACATCATATATACAAAATCGCGTAGTAGAGCATATTTATCTAGTAATATTAAAATAATTAGTGTGTTAGCTTAGCTGCTGTTAGCAACATGCAAAATCAAGTTAAGGATAATTGCATTTATTATTATAATGGGACCACAAACAAATCTTCTACAATTTAAATTCAATAAGAAAGTAACATTTAAAAAGTAATTTTAATAAGGTATTACATAAAAGAACAAATATAATAATACAAGCAAAAAAATCTAAAAAATAAAGTTTTAATAAATAAAATGTCAAATATAAAAGCAAACAATTGAAAGGAATGGCATTTTTGTTTACAATTAATTATATTCTTGTTTGAATAATATAGTGTGAGCTCGATTGTACCTATAAAGATGTGTGGGTGCGAATTTCCTGTAAGGACGTAGCGCTCACACTGACGCACAGTAACTTGTATGGCAAAGGGATACCGCACTCTCATTTTTTGTACCTCAAAATTGATTGAAATATTTTACCCAATATTTCATTTTTTTTCATATAATCTTTAAGTTTAAATATTGCCAGATATTTCTTTATCCATATTGGATAGTATTACAGCATGTATTACGCATACTGAATGTTTATGTTGTACATAAGTATATATAGTATATACGAATATGCATAAAATATCATGTGCCATTAGTTATATAAGCAGAAGTTTAGATTTGATTAATTATTTACTATAAATGTTACTTTTCGGGCTAGTCTCGACAACATTGTATGGAACATATGATTAATTTGTGATATTTAGATATCCTCGTAAAATTTTCGTTTTGTATAATTTACTACAACATGAAGATGATCAGATATTTTAATTCGTATTCGTAATATGTAAATCGTATAGGTAAATGTGATTTGCTAAGCTTGGGGTAAGACAACGTAACAGGGTAACACTGATCGAACGTTCTCGGCGCATACGTATTCCGCGCAATTTTACGCGAGTACTTCCCATTATCAATAACATGTATGTATGTCAGACTAAGACTATACTCGCCTGTGCTACGTCTTTATAGGAAATTCATACCCACACATCTTTATAAGTACAATCGAGCTCACACTATATGGTTCAAATTAGTATAGTAATGAAAACGTCAAGAGAACGGCGGCAGGAAAGGAACTTAATTCATTATTTAAAAAGGCTGTTAAGATTATTTAGGATAAGACACATTATTATTTTCTAATATTGAAGGCAACAGTGGTAGATATATTGAATCTTGGTTTAAGTTTGTATTAAATAGTATTTCATTTATCTTCCAACCGCAGCTGTTGTAACTCGATAAGTTTAAATCGTTTAGTTATATGGAAATGACAATAGTGTCAGTCCTACAGAAAGATACCACCGGCGTGGAAGGTAAATATAATTAACAATACATGTATAACAATCATTAGCTACCGGAGCGTCAACAGATTTTTAAATTCAAATTAAGAAACCTTGCATATCCATACCTATATTATAAAATCGAAAGTAACTCTGTCTGTCTGTCTGTATTTTACGCAATCAGGGCCAAACCGCTAATACAATTGTGATAAAATACTCATATAGAGATACTTGAGGGTCTCGGGATGAATATAGGTTACTTTTTTTTCTCATATTTGTAATAGTATCGATATATACCATTATATTAAAATACTTATTAATTTGACATGCTATTTATTCCGCCATGTTAATAACAAACGTCGGTATGCGACCGTTGCTAAGCAATGATTTGCAAAGTTTGTTGTTAAATAACGTCACCCAAAATGAGCTTGCTTAACGCATCTCTCTGTTGAAAACTGAAAATAATTTCATAAATATATTTAATCAATATTCCTATAGTTTAAGCGGACGTAGCCGCGTTCGGGTCCACTAGTGTTTTTATAATTTAAAAACTCAAATTTATTAAAATTGGCTTTTTTAATGGAAAAATCCACATTGAAGTTGATCCAGTCATTTGAGAGATACAATGCCATAGACATCAAAATCAAACTTATAACACCCCCTTTTGTGGGGGATAAAAATAAAAGCTAGTCCAACAACACATCCCCATCTTCCTCACAGAATAAAGTGTGTATCTTTCTCGAATATTCCACACCCACTTTCCTTGTCTTTGCTCCTGGGACTGCTGCACGAGATACAGGTAATGAACCTAGTTCAGAATAACCATCTGATTGTAATGACTGAAATAAGAAAAAAGAAGTTACTTTTATTTCAACCTTAATTTGCAGCTTCACCTGCATTGTATATATATATAAACAAAATTAAAGTGTCTGTCTGAAATTGTAAAAAAAAAGTTTTTTTCAAATGTATATACTTAGTCATTAAAAATTTATTTATTTTATATTTAGTTATTTACACAATATTAAAACACAAACGAACGATTTTAACATTTCTGTCTGTTTTTCTTTTTGTGCAGGCCTCAAGAATGGCTGAATTAAACTTCATGGGACTTTCCTTGGGGGTTAGAGAGTTACACAGGCTATTTTTATCTAGGAAATACCGATAGATAGGCATTGACGCGAGAAAAGAAAAATATCATAAGGATTAACTTACTTCATATAATTCCAAGGGGGTTTTGTATCTAGAGCATATGGCTCTGGATATTTCTAGACTGGAATGTGGTAAAATTGCTAACATCTGTTGCCAAAGTCTACCTAGACCGTGACCTGTAATAAAAATAATTACATTAATACAAAAAAAAATGGTCTAATTGTTTACAAGACGGAGGATGACAAACGCTCATACAGATAAATTGTATATATTTACCATCTTTATCTACTGCTACACATTTCTTGTTGTCACCGCGCATATAAAAATCTGCTTGTTCGTCTAAGGCTCGTTTAGCTTTTCTGTAATAAAAGATAAGATATATTTTTTTAACTTCACGCTCTATCCCGCATATAGCAAGGTAGACAGGGTAGGGACTTAGTGTTAAAACTCCATTTCGAACTTTCCTCCGAATTTTCGAGATACTACATGTTGAGTAACGGAACTAAACCAACACTCTTTGTTTTATTACCAGAGCAAAGAAATGAAGATATTAAATATGTTATGACTTTAGAACCCAAAATACTGATTTATAAAATTTGTCTGTTTGTGTATTTCTCCATGCTAATTCAAGAAAAAGATTAAAAGATTTATATGCATGCTATTGTATTTTGGCAGATCAGGCATTTAGTGTTAAATAATAAAAGTAATACCAATTTAAAGTATTTTGTTTGAGAAAATTCCTAGAAAAACTTCTATTTAACTTTACTTTATTTATTTAAACTAGTTTTTAACAATAATATCATTAAAACCAAATTATTTTAGACAGTATATAAATAATCAAGTAGTTCAAACGAGCGATGCCTCATGCGGGCGAAGCCGTAAGCGGGTTTCCAGTATCAAATAATAGTAATCGCAGACAATAGTAATATCAAATAATATATGTTAAATTGTACATACTTATAAGGTTCTTCTGCTATTGCTTTAGTGAACTGTATGATAGTCAACACTAGTTCATTTGGAGTGTTTACTATAACAGTGTCACAATCTGCGCTTACTAATAAATCTAAAAAAAAAATCATAGTTCAATTATGCATTTCTTTATCTTTTTACATAATTCCGAATAGCTACATTGAACTTCACAACGGTTGTGGCGAATACACATTCAGAGATATTTAATTATTTAAATTTTCCCTCTTCCAAAATTTAACCAGTGTGTCAGGAACGCAGTATCTTAATCCTAGATACCCTCTGCTTTATATTATAAACAGTACTCTAAAAAAACCAATATGTAAAGAAAAAACTCAATTAAGTTGATAAATAAATCTATTTATTACATAAATCATTATTACCTGTAATAGCTTTTTCCAATTCAATATCAGACATCAGCCTTTTAGTTTTAGCACCTTTACGGCCAGACCTTAAATATAAGCATAACAATAAAAAAAGTAAAAAAACCCTAGGTTACATAATTTGAGACATAAGTAAATTAGTATTAAACCATACTAGTCATAACACTATGTAACAGTAAGTGTATGTGATGGGTGTGGGTTCATGGGAATATTCATTTTTTATTCTTATGCATATCTTAAGAAAGCCGTCGTGGCATGGTGGCTCAGAGTATGACCGTAAAAGTCACGGTTGTGGGTGCGATTCCCACTCCTGGGTATGAATTATTTCATATTTAGACAATAAAATACTTAAAGTGCAGGATTGAGATCTGCGACACTATGCAACATCTTCAAAGTGTGCATATGAGAGTGTTAACACTTAGATGCTTCTGTCTACCCCTCTAAAAAGAAGGATACAGCATGAAGATAAAAAAGAACGAAAAAGAAATATCTTTCTTAATCCCATGTAATACTCACTTAAAATAATCCTTCATACCAAACAGCACTAAACTCAATTTACACTCTGCCAACTGCATAGCTTGTTTCATATGTTTTGAAAGACTGTGAGACACTACCAACTCTTCTAAGTCTTCTATTCTAAGAATGTACAGACCGTGGTCACACTTTACTTTGGAGGGGGTTAGGTGCACCTGTAATAATATACGACTAGTTTATTAAATGAAATTCTTAAACTAGTTGAATCATGTAAATAAAATTAAAATATTTATGGAAATCCAAAGAAATTAACACTGTTTTGGAGATGCAATATTTCACTTTCCAGTACTCCATGGTCATGAGTAGAATGACCAAAAAAGTGTAATAATCACAAAATCAAAATTCTAATATTATTACTACTTTTTTTTATTAAGAACATTGTTAGAAAGCATCTAATTGTTAGCAAGATGGGTGTAGGTGTAGGTTCAATTCCCACTCATATAGAGTGAGCAAAGAGAATCTCGTGAGGGTTGAGCCCAACCATCATGTTAGCAGTCAGACTGAAGTTATGACCAAATAGATTATATAAATGACTGAGCAGATTTGATTTTAGAATTTTTAAATTATATTTTTTTGTTTTATGTTGTATCCCTGAAGCACTCCTTTTGCTACTTTCTAACAAATTATCAACACATTACATGTTGAGTGGACTCATTACCCTGGTATGTCTTGTAATCAGAGCTAATGAAGAAAAAATTTTTATTATTCTGAGTTGGATTTGAATCCAAACCATCACACCAGCTAAAGCAAAATATACATATCCTAAACAAAATAGAATAAATTACTTACAAATCCATCATTATTTTCCAAAGTAGGCATAATAGTTCGCATCCATAAAACCAAAGCTGTGTCACATAGAGTGGGAGAAGATTTAAGTTTCACTCCACTTGCCTTTGCTTCCCTTTGAATATCAGCACAAAACCATGAATTGAGTAATGTTGGGTGAATTTCAATAGTCATATACTGGAAATTTAAAATTTTTAATAAGTATACATGTAATGAATAATTTATAATATAGCAAGGCGTACTTTAATGTTTACTTTAATCTTAGTCATTTTTGAAGATAGATAGATTGTAGAAGAATTTTTATGATGAACATAGTATTTTTAGTAACCACTAGTAGGTAATTAAAAATATTTTTTATGCTGGATTCTGGAATCCAATTATTAAAATATGTTATAGCAATTTGCTATATTGCATACCAATATCTGATATTAATCATTTATAAGTAAGAAGTACCATAAATGTTTTAATTGACTTTGACAGTGAATTTTTGGATAATACCTTTCTACTCATACATAGTACAAGAAACTTCTAGAAATTATAATAATTTACCTTCATACATTCTCCAGGTTGGTATATTTTATTAGCATTTTTCCTCATTTTTTTCTCATCTGCCATTTTCTTTTTCAATTTTTGTCTTTCTTCTTTATCATTTTTAGTAGTACCATTGTGAGAATCACCTGCTTTATTAATTTACTTATAATAAAATTTCAAGATCTACTTAAGTGTAGCAATGGCGTTTCTTATAATAAAAATAGATATATATACCTTTTCTTCTTCCTCCTTTTCTTTTATATTCTGTAGGGCTTGTGTTTATATGTCCACGTGTTGTAGGTGATATTTCCGTATTGGAATCTGCAAAGGATTTGATATGCCGTTTAAGTTATTCTCTTGTTAATAAAAAATGAGCATTAAAAATTAAATATACCCTCATCTGAATTACGTTCCACATTATTTGTTACAGCCAAACTAGATGCAGAATCATTTTGAGATTCATCATCAGATGATAAATCAATTATGTCCGTAATCATAATTAAGCGAATTATATTCAAAATAATGATAATTATATTCTACAGAAATTTACGAAAGAAACTTGAATATAAAACCGCCAAAACATTTTTCAATTTAACTGTCAGCTGTCAAGCCTGTCTGCACTTCTTGTTTATTTATGGTTTTTAGGCATGCCAGTAGACAACAGTTTATTTTGCAAATGTCGCGTAGAATTGAGAAAAAACTATGAATTTATAGTCAGTTATATATATAGAGGAAGATTAACATATTAATGTAAACCTGAAAAAAATAGAAATATATTATTTTCTTACAAATTTAATAAAAATTAAATAAATTGAGATAAACTTACATCAGTGAGAAAATGTAAAAATATTTTAAAATTTAACAGTTATAAAAAATGCAAATGCCATATTTAATTGATGATTAACGTATGAAATTTTATTATTTACCTAAATTACACGAAAGTTATAAAATCAGTCCAGCCCAATAAGTTATAATAACGTACTTATATAAATATTTTATATACATATTTCATAGATGTAGTGATTATTATTTAAGAAAGTTATAAAACTATTACAGTTAGGTATTTCCATGTCAGACTCAAATATTTCCTTCCCTATTTATAGGTTATGTTATTTATAAAGAAAGTTACCAATTGTGTGTGGCGATAAGACGATTACACTGCGCAATTATTGATTTCACATAAATCTGTCATATGAATCATGCTCAAACGCTCCGACTTATTTGTTGCAATATATAGTTGATCTTTACTAAATCTTTGTTAGAATGTAAAGGCAAAATAATAAAGTTATTAACAAGTACTACTTATACTTCTTATCAAAAATAAGTCAACAAGATGATTTTTTATTTATGAAATCACTAGGTTTAATTCATTATATCAACATTAACTATTGTCTATTATTGATATTCTGAGTACTATAATCCACTTCTATGTTTTTTTAATGTCCAATCAGAATTAAATATAATATTTTACTTTATAACATAACTTCTATAAAAACACATAGGTAATCACAAAAATCAACAATTTCATATGTAGGTACACAGTCTAAATTTATTTTAACAGCGATAAGCGTCTCGTTGGTATCAGGCATAAAAAAACAAGAATATATGAATTGTAATTTTATACATGGTCAGTTAATTAAATAAATAATCACATTGTTCAAGCGGGCGAAGCCGCGAGTAAGTTACATAAGCAAGCTGCTTATGCTGCAATAAGCAATTTTATTTCGGCGAGCGGATTTTAAAGTTACTAAATATTAACAGTCACATAAAAATATGATGTCAGTTTTCGTTTTATAAGCAGTGCTTACACATTATTCAATTTATTATATTATTATTATTTAAAAACACTAAATTTTTCGATTACAAATATTATTAACCCATTCGCATTAAACATTTTTGTCCCCAAAGAAAAAAAAGGAGGGTGTTAAGTTTGACATGGATGTAACTTAACTTAACTTCACGCTTTATCCCTAGCGGGGTAGTCAGAAAGAACGGAGTGCCAAACACTACGGTCTCTACTACATACCTCTTTCGGCTAGTCCACTGTCATCAACCTCTTCATACATGCCCTCCAGTATTTTTGATACTGTGTTTTCGAATATGTTGGGGACCACCCAGTGCCGGTTTTAGCACTACCGGCGCCCTGGGCGAAGTTTTTTCGGCGCCCTGTAACTACAATTCAATAGCATACAAAAAAGGGAATGGGTACAACGAAATAAACATCTATTGAAAAAAAATATAATGAAAAAAATTAATAAAATTTTACTTCTTCTAGCCTTTCTATCTGCGAACTCTTTTATTAGGCATTCAAAGTCTATGTTTTCTGCAATTTTATTTTAATTTTAATCAAAGTCGACGATCACTTTTTGGGATCTTAGACCATTTTAAAGGGCATCAAGTCCCCTAAGCCGCACCGGGCAGCAAATACCCTAACTACGCCACTGCAGCGAGGAGACATCTTTGCGCAAAGCGCCCTAAACGGGCGTCTACGGCGCCCTTTTTATCCGGCGCCCCTGGGCGGTCGCCCAGCCTCGCCCTACCCTAACGCCGCTACTGGGACCACCACCCAACACGCCATGTCTAGTGTCTTTTAGCTATTAATTCAAATTTATGCCAAAAAGATTTTCATTTTGGAAAAGCGCTGATATTAGCAAATTGCTAAATGGATTTTACCAAATGGTAATTATTGCGTAAGGTTTTTTTTAAATTTAATATTTAGATTGCATCTCACTAAGACGAACTATCTAACTGTTTAGTTAAAGAAACATTTGTTAACTTCATAATAAGAGAATTTACTTGAAATTGGATAAAATTTAAGTACAATAACATGAGTAAAATGATGAAGCCTAAATGCGTTATATTTTGGCTTCCTAGCAAGACAATACATAGAGCGTAATAGTAAACCAAATGTCTTGGAAACTAAAAGTCATATAGAGAACTTAGAGAACAGTACAAGTTTTATCCAAATCGGTTCATTCGTTTTTGTAATATACCTTATATAATGTGTAAAATTGAAAGGTTTTTAAATTTTAAAGCAGATTTAAGTTTTTAAATTACATTTCACATAAATGATAAAAAATATAACAAAAAAAATGAACACAATCATTGCGCGTACAAAGTACAAAACATGTAAAATAAAGTGCAGGTAATACGTGTACAATCGCATCAACATTATGTATCGATGTAAACACGCACCGAGGCATGCACTACAGGGTACAGCACGATATAGGAAACGTACCCACTACCTCTACCTCTACCTATACCTAAAGCTTTTTGCCCTTGCGTTGCCCTCAACGGATTGTTTCGACTCGGTGAATTAATTCAAGCCTTTTGCAATCTAAACTCTACGTGAGATATGAGAGACTGTCATAGAATATTAGTCTTAGTTTTTGTGATAAAATGCCTAAATTGGCATTTGATTTTAGCGGACAATATATATACTGCTTAATACTATAACTGCATTAATACTATAAGTATCGTACGGTGTTATTGTACTATAGTACTTTATTTTTATGATAGAAAATTATACGTATTGAAATATAGTAGGAAAATAAACGTAAAGTCTAAACGTAAAAAGTAAGTCTATTAACGTTTTGTTTTATTATTTCACACTCCATAGCTGCTGCTCCAAGCTGAATAACACCAAAGCAATGTTTTGTACCAATAAGTATTTAAAACGATCATAAAAACCTAAAATTATACCCTAAAAGTTTCTTTAATCAATGCGTAGTTGGTTAACTTTAATTCAATAATACTCTAAATAACAATAATTATCGTGACAAAATCAAACTTTTTAAAATATGTTAGCAGTTAGTCTCACTCCGTTGCTCTATGTCGAAGGGTTCCCTCATTTTCCCTCCCACCTCCAGTCGGTCTTTGTTTACGAGGGCGTTCGGCCGTTGCTCTGCGTGTGCTCCATTTAAAAATAAAACTTATTTTGCGTAGAATTTCAAAGCTATAACTTAAAATAATTGTGATCTGCTTGAATTATTATTGTATTAATTAGTATAATTGGTGTAAGTTATATACAAAAATATTTGAATGATTATTATTTCTATAGGAGACAGATTAAATGTCTGCTTCACTTTTTGAAGGAAAAAAAATCTTAACCAAATTCTTCTTGTAATTGACAGTTAAAAATTCTTTAACCTATTAATTACTTACATATTTTAGGCGCGCGTAGTGTTAAACCAAACAAATAAACGAAACCAGTCGCAGCGAAGACAGAAAATAAACAAACGGGCTGTATGTAAAAAATGTAAGACGTGTTCGGAATTTAAAAATATAAAAAAAACAACAAAAATGGATTGGCGCGAAAAACTTTTCGGCCGTGTCCTTGTGAAATGCGATGCACCGGGGACACAGAATGGAAAATTCGAAAATATACCAACTTTGGAGGCGTTGACTGACTGCGTTGAAGATGGAGAGGGTGCTGTGTGTGGAATATACTTCTCTTTTGCCAATATAAGTGATACTAGTGATGATTTTGGGCTACGTCTGGAAGAGATTTACAAGCGAGTTCATCCGAGGTTGAAGGTTGTGGAGGTCGTGCTGTGGGCTCATGTGGGTACCCCCGAGGGTCCAGTGGAAAGGGAAGCAGGTTTTAGACGAAGCTTGACTGGAAAACCTTGGTTTGCTGTGCCTTTTCACGATGTGGATACAAAGGTAAGCTATTAGATATAAGATTACTTCTCTTCCCTTATAAATTATATTTTTAATAACACTTCAAATAAAATATCAAAGAGACAAATTAGATCCTAAACAAATATGTATTATTTTGCACCTGCGTCGCTCTACACAAGGTCTGGCTAAAGTACTTATTTGCATCGTAAATATAACTTAAAGTTTAAACAAATATAACTGTCTAAAGTGATTTATTATCCGTCTACCATTACCTCCACAGTACCCCTCATGAAGTGCGCCCCAAAAATTTGTAAACCCTATTTCAAATATAATGGCGTAATCAAAATCTTAATTCATATTCCCAAAACAGAAATTACTCAATTTAAAACCGAGCTATTGTGCAAGATTTTTTTAATAATTGTAGATAATTCTCTTATATTCTCCAATAAAAAATATATGAATATTTTTTCCTTAAAAAAATATAATATTAATATTTTTTTAATGCATGTTTGGATAGAGACCATAATGAGGCGGGACAGCGTCCAACTTTATAAAATACTTGTGGGTTCGATTAGAACTCGAGCAATAGTTTTTTTCATGAACTCAGTACGCAACAAGCCGTAAAATGGAGACTGAAGTGATTTTACACTAGATTTACTCTGCCTACACTGTTATATAGGATGACCGAAGCGGAATTAGCGACGGTTCATAGTCCCTACGTAAAAGCGAATATTTTAAAAAAGAGGGCTTGAAATTATAATTAGAGATATAGTATATATACTATAACTTAGAATTCAGCTTAAGATGAACCTTTATTCTCCTGTAAACCTTTTCTTTTGACATGTCCGTTTATAGGGACCAACGATAGAATTGGTTCAAACTATAGGCTAGGTTCTTATTAGGCTAATTTCAAAAGAAATTTAAAGGATAGTGTGATTACAGATATCTATTTAGATACCTACCTAGAAAGTTAAATATGATAAACTGAAGGACATTTTTAAATAATTGTGAATTGAATTTGAATTTGAGATTTTTTTAAAATTATGAATATTTATCTGAAAACTTAACAACTTAACCCGTATGGTACCTAAACCAAAACAATATCGTAAACGATAAGTTAAGATATATCGATAAGTGACGTTTTTCCAAAAAAATATATTTTGTATTGATATCTATCACAATTGGAAGCTTTATTTAAATTAAATCCTCATTATTTCAATTTCTGTCCCGCTTTTGACGAAAAAATCCCGTTTTTTTATTTGAAATGTTTAAAAATCCCGCTTTTCACCGCGATAAAATCTGGCATCGCTGATACTTACTTATACATAACATTAAAACTTCGTGCTACAATGTTAATCAACTATATAAACCAGTGGGACCCAATGACGACTAAGAAAAAACATCTTATTTTAATTAATTAAAAAATATATAAAAGGAGTATCTACATAAAATATTTATATAAAAATGCTTTAGAAAGACAGTTCTTTAGCTCATTGAAAAAATAACCCATTGAAGAGAGTGCACAAAACATGCAAAACATAAATTATAATTAGCTTGTTCACAACCAACTTCGTAAAGCAGGCCATATGTAACTACGTACAAAATACATGCGGTTACTTTTCTTAAAACCCCTGTATGTGTGTGTGTATACTCCTGAGGGTATTTTTTATGTTTAACTTTTTAACAGCGGCTTCGCCCGCTTGATCTAATAAGTGTGGTCAATTGCGAGTCGGTCGAGGGTTCCGTACCAATTCCAGTATTATTTACTTTCCAGGAAACTTAATTTTGCGGACGTTCACACTTATTTTGTTTGAATTGAACTACAATTATATTGTAATGTTTTTTTTAATGAAATATTTTCAGTTTTTGGATTTTGGATTTTTTTCCATTATTAGTTTATCATTTAAGTTCTCACTTCTTGTCATTTTATAATGTAGGTCCATGAATTCAATGAATCCGTGATAATGATGTAAGGGATCCGTTTTATAACGTAAAAGTAAAATGGAACCCTGTATTTTTTATAACATATAATTAAAAAAAATTATAGCTAAATTATAGTAGTACATTTGAATCTAAATAATACCCATACTGTAGGTACACTCAGCTAAAATCACTTTTTATATTATGTTAATTAAACGCATTCCTCATTCACTCGCATAAAATACTCTCGTCTATGAATAGGTACTAAGTATTTAATTTTGTAAGTTTTTAATTAAGTCGTTCATGTTTTCATATAATTTTGTTTAGATAATTTTATATGAACAACTTAATTAAACAGAATCTGTACAGTACAAAAATATAGAAATTCTATTACATTAGGATATA
>DWNA01001025.1:0-16935 GCA_018249835.1 Heliconius besckei | reverse complement strand
ACTTTGCATAGAAAAGGTTCTCTAGTTTAAATTATTGAGAAAAATCTTATATTTCAACACAATTGACGCATTATGTGTTTTTAAATGTTAGCAACAGAAAATTAATAAGTTAAGTATTATACGTGATCTCTTAAATGGTTTTTCCGGAACACTATTTTACCATTACATGGAGCGTTAGCACTTAACTTGGAACTGAACAGACGTATTCTATGACGTCAAGACAACATAGTTTCTGAGAATTCTTTTCAAATTTATATCCATAAGAAACTTAGATAACAGCAAAAAATACAAATGCTCACATATAAACAATTATTTACTTTTCCTTATACTAACTGATACCTATAATTTCTAACAATATAATATCAGATGTGGGAATTACGTTTACACATTATCTGCGTGTTTAGATATCCACAGTAGGTCTTACCCAAGTCGGGGCATATCACAGTTATATGATGAAATATAATAGAAAAATATAGTTAAGTATTATAACGGATTAATAAGATGTGCAATAAATTAAATATTTGCGATGAATATTATCGAATCCGCGATGAAGAGATAGACAGAAAGTACTAGTGCTATGAATGAAGAAGAAGATATATGTGAAATGAAGAAGAAGATAGTGCTATGAATAATGAAGAAGAACGTGCTAAGTTAGTTTGGGTTTGCGAAGAAAAAGTTAGCGGTAAGAGAAGTAGCAGGAGACCTCGGTGAACCTTATCGAAGGTTCGACACAATATCAAAAATACTGGAAGAAGGTCACGTAAAATGCATGAGGCCATGTATGAGGTTGAACACAATGCACGAGGCGAAAGAAGTATGAAGAGACCGTAGCGCTTGGCGCTCCGTTTTCTCTGACTACTCCGCTAGGGATAGAGCGTGAAATTAGATTAGATTATATTTCAATATAATATTTATTAATTAATATCCAATAATTATAACGACGGAATAACTTGTGTAATATTTTAAGTATTTGCTAATGTTTTAAGAACTAAAATAATAATATGCCGAGTCCTAAATGTAGATAGATGGCTACAATCACTGACACAGATAGCGAGCGCATCCACGCAGACGGCAGAATTCGTGAGGCGCCTGACAGCACCCCATTTAAAAGGCAAATTCCGTCACGATGCGCTCACGCGGATGTCGATATCGATTTGAGGAACCTAGTGCAACCTCGCCGTACTATCGTTGGGGCGGTTAATGAGATTTAGTTTATAAAATTACACCGCTGCACTTTCAAATGTTTAACCTATGTCGAGATTTGTTACATAATGGGAAGAACTAGTAATTCTGCAAAAAGTAAATACCATACAGCTGCTGCATAATATACCTACATCTTTTTACATGTATTTATGTTTTTTTTTTTAAATTGTAACGTTCGTTCACTGATGTAAACAATAAGTCAAAACACTATATTTGTCCACATCAGCTAATCATTGATTGGGGACCATCATCAATCATTTTAATGATTTTTTGGCAAAAGTATTATTATCCTATACAAACAATATAAAACTATTATTACATTTAGCTTTATATGAAATGTACATACATATAAGATATGGTATATTAATATATAGGTCCTATACCTAGTATACATGCATACATCGTAGGTCGTGTAGGTACTGTATGAGCAACAGGCATAGCATATGAGCAAATTGAGCATGCGTTTTTCATAGAAGCTTCAAAGTTCAATATAACTAATTAATTATCATTATACCTAAATATTAAGTTAATTAATTTTTATTAAAGTTATAAAAATAAAGTTACTTATAATATGTACTGAGACCGATAAAAATAAATAAATATCTAGAAAATCCCAGTTCGCATATTATTAATTATTGCTATGCAGCTACTTATTTCGTTTATCCTTTGCAAATGTGACATAAATTACAAGAAAAATAATATATATATATATATATATGGCCGCGCCCGCATTACTACTACTGTTTGGAAATACGATACGCAAAGGAATAAGTGGAGCATGCTTATATTTCATGATAGATTCTCTCAGGTCTAATGTATCAAATATATTAGACCATAACGGCTAGTGACACAGGTAGTAATTTGAGCCATGATTAGACATAGCGGTACTTATTACATATGTTTTATCAGCTTCACGCTGTATCCCGCACACATCAGGGTAGTCAGAGGGAACCTAGTTGTCAAGAAGCTGTCAAGAATCTGCCGAATTCTGAAGGGGTTGCCTATTGCCTCGACACCAGAGCGAAGAAATATAAATTTAAATAAATATTTTATTTCCTCGAGTGGGGATCGAACCCAGAACCAGTCGTCGTTTAAAGTCAACACTGTGCCCCTGTGCCATGTCCGGCCTCTATTAAATATATGATAGTACATTATTATTAGAAATCGGTTGTGCTCACAATTTGAATGTACTTGTTTCAGTTTGACGAGCGTACGGCGGTATCGCGGTCGCCACGGATGAGTCGCGGGCGCCGGCGTGCGATGCGCTGTTAGAAGTTGCAATGGTGGGCGTGGGAGTGGCGGAAGGTGGCGGGGGCGGCGCGCCCGACGGCTACTACGGCGAGTACTACCCGCCGGACCCTTACTACGTGCCGCCCGAGATGTGTCCGCATCCTCAGCAGCATCCCCAACATGCACACATGTGCACAATGCACACTGAATATGGTTAGTCCAGATTCTAAATATAATAAATCTGCTAGGTTTTATGGACGAGAAAATCAAAATATGAATAATTTACCCTTTTCACAAATAAGGTAATATATAAACCTACACCTGTCTCAAACAGTAGGTAAACGTCATCATCGCGAGTGAACATTTAATTATACTAGAAATAGTATAATTAAATATGAAGAAAGTAAATAAGTTTATTAAGAATATGAGACTGTTTGTAAAAGAAAAGAATATAACATTGCGCCAATGACTACAAAACCTGTCACCATTTACTATTTTTTTACTGTATATGCATCCCTGTTAATAGTTGACATGTTTTTAATATTATATAAAGTTTTCCATTTTTCAATTACATTTGACGTCTTTATTTGTTGTAATCTAAATATTATGTAATGAATGAAATTAATGGTCTTAAGAATAATATAGAACAATAAACAATCAAACTTAGCTGTATATTAGCCGCCAATCCATCAATATGGTATTTTTTTAAGGTGGCATGCCGGTTGTAACCACTGCAACGATGATGCCACCTCTCCTGCCACCTGTGCTCGATGAGGGCATGCGTCATTACCTTGTGGCGCACCATCAGCCCCACCCGCACCACGCACCGCATCACCAGCCACACCACCAACCCCATCACCAACCGCCACATCATCAACCACCACATCCATATGTGAGTAACACTACCATTTCTACTTTATTTTTAAAGTTTAAATTTATTATAATTTAAGTGCGTACATACAAATGCGCCTGTTGAATACTTAAATTCTAAAAGTATAAAAAAATTACTATACTTATTAAAATAAAATATAATATCGTTTATATTTATGAAAAGAAAATAAAAGCTTTTAAAAAAATAGTTAAATTTGATCTTCAATATTTGATTGTTTTGTTTACGTGTAAATTGTTTTTTGTTATGTCAAAAATGACCAAATGTCAGAATGACAATTATCAAATGTCAACAGTGAACTCGTAATTATTGTTTGAGGGGATTAAGTCGCTATGTTTTTGTATTGTTGAAGTATGTTGAATAATATTGTCATACATAATTTACTCTTCTTTAAATCCGTTTTACACATTTGTTATTTATGTATGAAATTTTAAAGTAACGTAGGGACTAGTGTCGATTACCGAGCAACAACAATTCTTGATATTGAGGTTCATATATTTTCGAACATACATATTTTTATAAGGCGAAGAAAAACAAATATACACACAAATATTCCATATGTAGCAAAATGATGCATGATAGTGTCTAAGTACGCAGCGTTACTTACCGCCTGTGCAAACAATTTCCGTAAATTTATCGATTGTTTCACTTTCGCACGTATACCTGAAACATGTACACGTGGAAAATTTTAAATAACGCAGCTATTTTTATGCGAGTACTTAATTGGTTATTGGTGTATTTTGCCTTGCGTACTTTTAACTGAGGCAACGTAAAAATTGTCGAGTGATTGCGCGCTGTGTAGCGTTATCAGTTGTATTTGCAGTACGTGGCCAATGACGTGTAATGTATCGATAAGTTAGCATAGATTTGAAAGTGGCAAATACAAGTAGACATCTGGTAAATATCAATATGAGTGAAATGGATCCTACCAAGTCGAGTTCTTCTAAAGACAATGTAAAGGTTAAATTTATAACTGTTTACTATTTAATAGTGGAGTATTATTTGTGTTACTTAGTGTGTGATGTATTTAAAATGTTTTTAGGTTCCAACAAATGGTGCTGGGGGTCCACAACATTATTATGGAGGTGCATATCCTGCTCACTTTCACCATGTGCCTCCCCACCATATGCAACATTCACCACCTCCACCAGTGTATCAGAAAGACGAAAGAACCCAGCGTCAATATTCTAAACTGAAACAAAAACTAGAACGAAAACATAATAATCGGAACAATGGTATAGGTAATGAAAATTTAATTTCAGACTAACTACTAATAATTATATGAAATTAGTTTGAATATCAGACATGTTGGAGGAGAGGCCAGTCATGGCACAGGTGTGCAAATGTAAACGCAACAGGTTGTGGGATCATCAATATTAATATTTACATTTATTCGCTCTGGAAACGAGACAAAAAAGCGTCATTGAGTCCCACCACTCAACAAGTGTGGAATGATAGTATCTTAATGGGAATGGAGTGTTTTAGCACTTGGTTTCCAGGTTCCCTCTGCCTACTCTGCTATGTGTGAGATAAAGGTAAAAGAAAACATACATGTAATCTTCTCATGATAATTTTTATAATTTAAAATTAGTGTTATAATTATAATTTAAAAGTAGTATTTTATACAATCTACAGAGGTCAATTCTGGTGCAAGCACTCCATCATTGTCTCCCAGAAAAGAGCTGAATGGGAGAAGTGGAGGTAGTGGGGGTGCCTCATCTGGTGCATGGTCGGAAGGCGAGGGTTCATCTGCAGGGGCTTCTGTCCAAGGGGATGATGACAATGATACACAAGCTCTGCTGGATATGTTATCGGCTACACGTACACCTCAGGTAACCAATGTTCAAAACCTGTAAGAGAAGTCAATTTCTGAAACTGATCAAAATTATGAAATTAAAAGCTTAAACCGTTTTTACAGCATTTAAAAAGATTTTTCTTATATTATATTGTTGTTAAAACAGCTATATGATTTAGAAAAAAAAACTTGTAATCTAGCATTTTTGATAAAGATATTAGGAGCAGCAATTGGACCACTCTGGTAGGCTTAATTGTTAATAAAATTTATATATATGTAGTTTTTACACACTAATAATATAGAAGATGAAACAATTGTGTATTTTTAATAATAAAATCAATTACTTTTCGAATTCTTTCAAAAACTCAACCAGAGGGGGGCTAATGTTAAAATTTTCGTCACACGTTCGTGACATTACATGTTGAATGTATTAAACTCTAATGCTAACTCTAGTGGGGAATCTAACCCACTGGCATTATATTTGCAGTCGGACACAATCTGAGTGTTTCTGTGACGGCCTCAAACGGCCTTGATATTATAATGAAATTTACAAGAGAAAAGTATATTTTTTTTATTCATGTAGAGTATGTCAAAACTTAAGAAATTTATTTTATCACAATAATATCTCAAATCGGATCAATAAGCTTTGAGATATTATTGATCTCCGAATATTTAAATAAATTTCATTTTATTTAAAGGTTAGTGACATAACACCAACAAGTGCACTGGTGCAATGGAACTCACCATGTCCTGAAGGAGTCTCTGTCCCAAATGTGGAATTAACATATGATCTATTGCTTGGTGATCGCGGAAGATACAAAGCCATCTACAGTGGTCCTTCACTATCATGTCGGTCTGTATTATCGTTATTTATAGCTGAAAATTATGCATTTTTAATGATAAGAGTCATTATAATTCCTACTTCAATTATTACTTACAGGGTTAGAGACTTGCGGCCCGGCTGCGAATATTCCGTCTGTCTGCAAATCCGTGCGGGAGAGGTGACTGGTGCCGCCAGCGAAGCTGCCACGTTCCGCGCGCCGCCCGCACCTCCTGATCGCGCCGACGCGCCGCGCCTGCACCAGCGCGCACGAACCTCCCTTCTGCTGCGATGGCCCGCGCCCGCCGACAACGGTGCCCGCATCGTGCACTACCTGCTCGAGATGGACGCCGGCGACGGCTTCGCGGAGATCGCGCGCCCGCGTACGCGCCAGCACGCCGCCGCCGGCCTGCAGCCCCACACGCCCTACCGCTTCCGCCTCGCTGCCGTCAACGAGTGCGGCCGTGGCGACTGGAGCGTCGAGCTGGCCGCTTCTACCGCTGGTCCGCCGCCGCCCGCGCCCGCGCCCCCCCGCCTCCTGCGCGCGCAACCCGCCGCGCTAGCGCTCGCCTGGGACCGCCGCGCCGGCGCCCGCGATGAGGACTTCACGCTGCAGATGGATGACGCCGCGCAGGGCCACGGCTTCCTGCCCGTCTACTCGGGGCCCGACTGCGCCCATGTGTGCGACCGCCTGCGCCGCGCCACCGAGTACCGCTTTCGGCTCCGGTGCGAGACCGCCGACGGCAAGGGCCCTTGGTCGCCCGAGGTCTCGTACAGCACGCTGCCGGAGAGGCCGGGCCCCCCGGGTCGGCCCGCGCCCCGCGGCAAGATACACTCCCGCGCCTTCCGCCTGAGGTGGGATCCGCCCGCGGACGACGGCGGCGCCGAGGTGCATACCTACATGTTGGAGATCGACGGCGGCGCGGGTTACAGCTGTGCATACCACGGGCCCGAGCGTGAGGCGCACTGTGACCGCCTACAGCCCGGCACGCAGTACCGCGCGCGCGTGCGCTGCGCCAGCGTGGCCGGCGACAGCGACTGGTCCGCCGCCGAGACGATGCTCACCGAGTTCGCCTGCCCCGGCGTATGCGCCGCGCCCGAGCCCGCCGCCGCGCCGCGCGCAACCGACGCGCCCGTGCGCTGGCGCGCGCCTGCCTGCCTGGGCGGCGCGCCGCTCACCGAGTACCGCCTCGAGCTAGCCGATACGGACGGGCTCGTGCGCCTCGTTCGCCTCGAGCGCCTCGAGCCCGAGGCTACGCTGCGCGACCTGCTGCCAGGCCGCGAGTACCGCGTGTGGGTCACCGCCGTCAACCGCGTGGGTGCCGGCGCGCCCTCCGCCGCGCTGCGCTTCACCACCGCGCCTGCTCCTCCTGACGCGCCCGATGCGCCGACAGTGCACGTGGACGGCCCACGTGCCGCCAGCCTCGAATGGACCGCGCCGCTCAACAATGGCGCCCCGATTATCGACTTCCGCCTCGAAATGAGCGTGGCTAATGTTGATGACGCTTTCACGGAAGTGTACAGGGGCATGGATACTACTTGCTCGATAACTAAGTTGACACCCTTCACCCCTTATTTCTTCCGAGTATGCGCGACAAACTCTGCGGGACGAGGGGCCTGGTCCGCTGTGCGCGACGGCCTCACACCGCGCGCGCCCCCCGCCGCGCCCCACGGCCTGCGACACGAGGCAACTACAGATTCTCTTCGTCTACACTGGCGGGTACCGCCGTGTCACGGTGCAGAAGTACTTAGATACAGAGTGGAATTAGACGACACTGCATTCGACACCGAGGGCCCACTGCCGGAGCACCTAGTGGAGGGCCTGTCGCCGGACACCGTATACAGGGTGCGCGTCGCCGCTCTCAACGAGCTGGGCCTCGGGGCCTGGTCGGAGGAGAGCCGCGCCGCTACGCGCCCACGCCCGCCGCCGCCGCCCGCGTTGCGCGCCACAACGCCTGCACACAACCACATGCGGCTGGAGTGGGCACCCGCCGGCGACGGCGCGCAGTACTGCGTCGAGATGCGGGCGCCAGACGCGCGTGAGTTCCGCCCCGTGTACCGCGGCTCCGCGCTCTCCTGCAAGGTGAAAAAGCTGCGGGAGGCCACCTGCTACACGTTCCGGATACGCGCCAGCGACGACCGAGGCGGCCGCGGCGCCTGGGGCGAGCCCGTACCCGCGCGCACCGCCGCCGCACCGCCACCCGCGCCACCTGCGCCCGCCCTCTACCTGCTGCCGCCGCGCGCCGCGCGCGCTTCCTGGGACGCCGTGGATGATGCCGACTACGTGCTGCAGTGCGCGCGCGGCAAGGACGCCGTCTTCAAAGAGGTAATCGATCTCCAAATGAACTTTTTTCTCTTTCTATAGGATTAATTCATTTTAAAGGCTTATATGTAATGGCATGATCGGCTTCGTAGGTATACACCGGCAGAGAGACGCAGTTCCAGCTGGAGGAGCTGGAGTACGGGGCGGAGTACCTGGTGCGCGTGGGCGCTGTGCGCGGCGGGCTGGCCGGAGCGTGGTCGGCGCCGGCGCGGCTCGCAGTGGCGGCACCGCCCGCGCCCGCGCGCCCCCGCCGGGTTAGACCCACGCGCGAGCTTGCGCCGCGCCACACGGCGCTGCTGATGGCGGCCGTGTTCCTGGTGGTGGCGGTGCTGGTGGCCGTGCTGGTGCAGCGCCTGGTGGAGCCTCGCCCATGACGCGCGCTGGCGGCGGCGCGGCCGCGCGCCCTGGCCCGCCTATAGCCGCCTGCGACCGACTGACGCGATGGAGTGCAATTATTCGATTTATATAAACCTTCGACGAGACACCGCCCCGACCGCGGGAGATTCTGAAATATTTATATGTATATAGTAGATAATAAAATAATCAAATTGTACGCCGCCGCCATGAAATGGCGGGACGCGCGAGATAATCGCTGTCTTTAATCGCTTTATTTTTAATATATTTTGATTTCGGTTAATGAATATTCAGATGAACTAGACGATGAGTTTATTATATCTCCAATATTTTAATCGACTGTACTAAACGAAAGGCCTAGGGAACGCCTTTAACGAGGTTTTTTAGATTTCACGTATATGTATTTTTAGTGAATTTACAAGTATGGATTTGCTATTTTGATGCGAATGTATATGTAGGAAGTGTTAACTTTGCTTAATCCAATCTGTGTCGCAGATCTTCTAAGTTCTAGTCTATGCTTTTAAAATTTCATATCTTCTGCTGAATCGTCTATTTTATGTAAATTATATGAAACATAAAAGTTGTATTTATTGTGATATAAAATATACTTCTCGGTTATAAAATCGCCCTGCCGCTTGTATTTCCCATACATTTCTATATTTTTATTAATAAAGGATCTGTTGCATGTTTTATCATATTTAAGTAAAGCAAGTTAGCGACCAAGGTGCTCTAATATTAATGTTCTGTTACGAGGGACAAGGCCCCTCGCTCTCCAACGAGTTTCCAGTGTGTGTGCTGTGATCACTTCCTTATGCGAATGAGACTGATTTTAAAAATATATGCTTCGTGTCTTAGGATTGTTTTAAAATCGAACTGTTTTATGATTTTCCGAGGACTTAGCAACCCGCCCGCCGAGGCGCACGTCTCTTTACGCTCTAATGTACCTTCCGCGTTTTATTGACGATAGTGTAATTAATTGTTTTTATTATTATTATTATTAATCATGACCTTTAATCGATGACATTATGTAATATAGAGTAAATTGTTTATGAATTTAAGAGATTATAAATTTATTGAGATTGTTACCACCCGGTGTATCTATAGGAGATCGTCAAATTTGACTTTATTTCTAAGAAATATCTGTGTTCCAAAACGTAAAATGGAAAAAAAATATAGATTCATCCCTTATTGGTGTTTGTTATTTTAATTAATGAATATATTAGTAAAATGTTACTGACTTTGGTCTAATTATATTTTTAAATGAATCAATTACACTGTAGGTAGGCAGAGTATCTTTTTTAATTATATTCAAATATACGAATTATAGTAAAAGTGGATATGGCATTTAAGTGAACGTACTAAGTGTCATTATTCACATATAAATGTTATTTAAAGGTTCTGTGGTGTAATGTCATATGTAATAGAATCATTTATCGCATTCAATGTTCGCGTTCGTGCCGCCGATGTAATACTTTGTCATGGACATAAGCTTATTTTTACGCACGAATATTTTATCTTAAATACGTGATTAATGCTAATAATTATATTCTGTGATTTTCTCATTCTGTTCTTTCTTTATGATATTTATACGTATATTTTAACGTTATCAAGACATTCCTACTTGTCTATTTCAAATTGAATAAAATTTTATTTGGCTGAGATGATAGACTTCGTGCCGTCCCACTGAAGAGTGATGGCCGCGAGCACAGCTTGCGACGTTATTGCCACAACTATCTGGTTAATTTTCGAAAGTTTTATAATCCTAACGTGCAATTGTCAATTTATTTATGGCTTAATATTTATTAGAAACTATATAAATGTTCTATAGTGTCTTGTAAAGGTGGGATCTGATGTTCCTAGATATGTAAACGTTTTGTATGATACACCGATCGCAAGCTAAAGTGTATTACAGATACAGTCATGCATTCCAATTTTGTATTCCACTCTGTAAATAGGCCTAATAAATTCTACGACTTAATGTTGCTTTAATGTGGGAATGTAAATAAATCGTATTTGAGCTTCCTACGAGAGGCACGCATGCGGAGCTGAGGGCGGCGGGTCTGGCTCGACATTATACAAGAATTTATATAAAATTTATAAATAAATTTATAATTATTTCTTATTTAGGGTCGCATCTAAGCCAATGGCGAATTTGTAAATATAAAAATTGTACCAAATTGACCATAAATTGATGACGGACGAGGTCCGCCAGGCCCGGGCTCGCCACCGCCTGCACTGTGCTCTCGCCGACCCTATGGCAGCGTACTGCGTAACTGTAACACTGTGTTGAGACTAAACGTTTCTAAATTAAAACATATGATTAATGGGGATAGCATCTCATATTGTATTTGTGTTTCAATTAGCAACGTATAACGAAATGTATATGTTTTAAATATAATATTTGATGATGTTATGTATACAATTTATTAAACATGGATATATCAATAAAATTATATTTTGTGTACGATCAAAGTTTAATTTTTTTAACAATCCAATTTTATTAACTAAGTTTCCGTCATTTTTAATATCCTTACATGATCCTGATTTCTTATTCTCTTAAACTTATAATAGCCATGATGACAGATTTTAAGAAACTATTCTATGAAATTGTTGAGAATTTGGAAAACATTCTAATAGGTGCTTATAAAACTTGTACTTTTAATAAATAATAATTATAACACTTTATTGCACATAAAATTTTAAATCATTTTATTGCTACATATGCTATTTCTATAAAAGTAGTACAGTTAATTACATACTATCTTATTAAAATTACATTACAAATTAACAATATATTATCAAATAAGACTAGAAAGGTTTTGTACTATGAGTATTTAATTCTCTTACAAACTACGCTGACGAGTTATTAAATAAAAAGAAAGTATTAGGTAGATATCTTATTTATAGTGATAATTGAATCTATAAAAATGACCACCTGATACTCAGGTGAGGTTTCTTTTTATTTTTTTCTTATTTTTACAAACAAAGAATAAATTACATACATATCTATACGACGTTAATTATATGAAAATGTATATACATGTACGCTGTGTACATGTATATCAGAGATCTTCCATAAAATACGTCACACGTTAAGGAAGGGAAGGATGTCGATGAAGAGTGACAACGTTGAGAGAGTGGACAGGTTCTAAATTTCAGGTTCACATTTCAAAATATAATATCTATATGTTTAAAATATGATGTTTGTGTGAGTAAAAATAATTTTAGAACTGCTGATTTAATTTAATAATTTGTAGGTTTAATCATAAGACATTACCCAAAGTTGGGGGCGTTTCATAACTGTGACAAATACGAGAGATGGGCAAAAAAATCACGACATTCGTGTGACGTAATGTATCGATAGCTCTATATTATTTTATTCAATTATACTATTGATAACTAGAAAATATCAACATTTGGTATTTTTACATTTAGGAGGCAGTGGGAAATAATTGGCACGAACGAATATTTTCGCTGTACACTTCGGTGTAATTGGTTAAAAAGGTGTTGCGTCGTGTAGAAATCTTGTCAATGCAGCCTTTAAAATTTTGTGGGAACATCTTTTTAGCTCCGTCTTCATCAGTGGCGCCACCTATTCAATCAATAAAGCAGATAATTTTTATATTAAAATTAGTATTACATACTTTTTTTTTGTTTTTAAACTTTATATACAGATTTCTAATATTAGTCAGTCATCCGTCACCCCTATGGCAGTCAGTAAGAATGTCTGAAAATATAAATTCTATTTACCGTAAATATTTTTTTAGCTTCACGCTTTATATCCGCACGAGGGAGCCTAGTGTTAAGACCCTCCATTCCTCACTTTCCACCGAATTTTCAAAGCATTGTGTGTTGAGTGACCGAATTCATCGCCGCGCTTTGCATAGATACTAAAGCATGAAAATGATAACATTAAATAATTCATTCCCCCGTGTGAGATTTCCACCGTTGCGTTTACAGTATTAGGCTTGTGCCGATGCGCCACGACGGCCTCGACTATGAAGTAAACCTTTTTTTTAAAAGCTAGATACTTTCGATTTAATTGGTTCTTCTTAATTCTTAAAACTAAAATAAAATACTTAAGTACTTATGTACGAATTACAATTTATCGACATAATATGTAGATCGATTTATCAGGTGGAGACGGTAACGTTTAGCTGTTTAGTTACATTTAAGACTTAAAAGGAAGGAAAATTACAAAGACCAACTATCACCGGGTTCTTTTTGGCTAGAATAATAAAAACAATACACTTACCAATAAACAGATCAATGTCCTCATATTCAAATTCATTGTAACATTGTTCTTCTACAAATGTCTTATTATCAACGACAAATGTTATATAGTTTTCCATGCTTAATTCTATGGAATGCCATTGCCCGTCCGCCATGAAACCGGCTCGGACTAAAGAAGAAATTAATTGAGGTGGTGTGGGGAAGTCCTGTGCCTTTTCTATACTACCATTACAATGTAGAGACCAGGTCAGCTTGAGATAACCATTTTCTAGACCTAAGCCTAAATAGTCAATACCCTGCAATTAGCATGTCTACTATTAATAAATTAAACTATATTTTAATATTTTACTAAGTGTGGTGTGTCCTGTTATCCAAATTATTTTACACGGTTTCGCTTTTTAAATCTAATATTTATGGTAACGGTATACCAAGTACGAAAACAGTTTATTAATATTTTTTATTTTGTAACCTCCGATTTGTCTAGCTCAATGTTTCGTTTTACATAACGTAGACCGGAAAATTCGAAACCTTTGGAAATAAATTTTCACATTATCTCACATTTTTAACGGATGCGATGGTTGTGGATATACGAAGTACTTATCTATAGGTATATACATTTGTAGATCATAAGGCTCACCATGTTTATCCACAATATAAGACCGTTCGGATCAGAAGTTGAAAAATTAAACGCAACGTATGAAGGTCTTGTTGGAGCCGTGCTCAATCTTTGCTGGTGGCCGGAGTGACTTCTGGTTAGAGAGAGCATGGCGTCGCCGTTAAATTGCGGCACAGCTATATTTATACCTAGGAAATTACAAACAATAGGAATATACGTCTATAGCGATCTGTGATCACATTTGTGGTGGTGTGATCACATGTCTTGATTTGGAATCGCATATATGGATATATGATTATAACATAGGATGCGTGATCTCATGTCTCATGATCACATATGTGATCAAATGTATGGAATATGTATACTATGATCACACTGATCACAGCCGTGACAGGCATTATAGTGTGGATGCGGTCTCAGAATTCACTCACGCTGGTCACACAGCAGGCCAGTGGTACCGCTGGCGCACACGCAGCGCCCGCGCACGCAGCGGCCGGCGCACTGCGGCGCGCGGCACGCCCGACGCCGGCACCGCGCCCCCCCTCCCCCCGTGCTGCACGCTGCGCCCTCACATGCGCCCACGTTTTGACCCTCTGTAAATGTTAATGAAATACCATTGAATTTCTGCTTAGCTTATCCAGCGCGTTTTATGCTATACTTAAATAGCATAAGCAATAGCAATTTATTTACTATAACTGAATCACTGTATTGCAACCGTCATATGAATCAAGCAAATTGGAACTGCTTTACGTTAATAATAAGTACTTAATAAGCTTACTATTTTCATTAAAAATAATAATGAATCTAAAATTAAAACTGCACCTTCAATATTTTGAGGTTCCAATGGCAAAATTATGTTATTTATGTGCAAATTTCTGAAGCAACCGCCGTATGACTCGGGTGGTCCCGACATTACATCGAAAGGCAATGTAGACAAATCTTTAGCTCCTCCTGATAAAAAGTAATATAATTAATACAACTTGAGATAAAGACCGAACTGCATCAGGTCGACGCGAACGCTCCTTTGCTTTGTTTTTTTTCGCTTTTTTTGTTGTGATTAACGCCCCCTACCTACGACAATAGTAGCTTCGCTAGCCGTGTGCGGGTAGGCGTGCGCGAGCATGGTCTCGGTAGTGAGTGCGCCATCGACCCACACGTACAGCCTGCTCCCGTAGCGACCGGCGCGCACGCCGTGCCACTGCGACATCGACAGCACTACACCAGACCTGACCAGAGACGTCAGTCCCGAGAGCTGGTCTGGAAGTAGAGATTTTGTTACTTTTAAATATTCGTAAAAGTGTTATGAAACTCTGAAAATAGAAAAACGTATAAAAAAATTGAACGTAACGAGTAAACTTTTCCAGGTTACCTGATTCCCAGGGTCCCTAGAGTTAAGACACTACCGTTCCCCATTAAGACACTTCTGTTTCCCATTTTGAGTAGCGGAACTCAACACCACTCTTTGCTTAGTGTTAAAAAAGTTATTGTTAAAAAACAATATTACGTAAGGCGGTTTTAAAAAAAAATACTATAAAGCCTTGGATTGAAAAAAAATATAATAAAATATTTAGCAGAAGGTGTTAAAGGAATTTCTTCACAACAATAATCGAATAACTTAAAATAGTAAAAATAGTAAAATAAATGAAAATCACCTGTCCATCTATATTCTAGCAATCCGCCTTGCAACGACAGCGTTGTATAGAAATGAGGAGTTTGTACGAACATCACAATACCTCTTTCCTTGGTTGGTTTTACTTCTGCCTCTAGAGCTAAACTGACACTAGATATAGATCGTGAGTACAATTTCAAGTAGGATCTTGTGCCCATGAACAGTATGTCTATTGGTATTATATCTGAAAAGATAGAAAAATAAAATAGATTACATTTTTTTTATCTGTTAGTAGTAAACAATATTTAATATTTGTACTTGCTTTAAAATTTAGAAAACCATTTTCCAAGAATTGTAAAAATTGTATTGAGTATATGTAATGTACGGTAATTGTAACATTGCTATTACATATATTATCAAGCTTATATTTTTTAGATATTGCGTGTTGAGTGGAGGAACTCAACGCCACGCTTTGTCTAGTTACCAGGACAATGTTTGTCTTGTTACGAAGAAAGGAAAATATTAAGTAATTGATCTCCCTAAGTCAATATTAACTAATACACGTAGTTACCTTGGTCACAATTAGCCCCAGCTTTTCCGTAAGGACAGTCACATTCCGCATTATCAAGAGTCATCACGCAGGCTCCTTTACACTGAGAATGAGAACGATCACAAGCACTTCGCGTCACGCCACATGTAGCCCCAAACCAACCATCGGTACAAATACACCTATAAAGAAATAGTGTAAAGTTACTAAATTGTAAAAGGATAATTCAGATTACAATTACGAATATATATGAAAATGTAATTGGCTGGAGATGAAATCATTAGAAGGGAAATTATAAGTATATTGTCACAAAATTAATATATTGAAGCTGTCGTGGTAGAGCCGCACTCACAGCATCTGACACGCTTATGGATTCAATACCCACTCGAGGGAATGATATATTTTTTCGTTGCTTGATAAAGAATAAAATACGATGTTTAGTGCCTCCACTCAAAACTCTGTCTCGCAAAATGGGTGGAAAATGTGGAGGGTATGACTGCTATAAGCATACAGTATGAATCTAATAAAAAATTTAAAAATAATTTATTTTCATTCATACCCGTAAGTAGCAGGTGAATGAATACAAACACCTCTTGGGGCATTACATGACTTGGCAGTGCACTGCGTGACACCACACTGCCCCGCGCCGCGACCCCCCACCGCCTTGCCTGTGGCAACGGCCTGACCGCCCACCTCCCACACACAGCCTCGCCAACCACTGTGTAATGGTAAATCATGGGGCAGATCGTGGAAATCTTGGGATGGATGACCTCCTGTAACATATTTATTCCACATGTACAAATGTACCTACAACATACTCGAATATAAGAATTTGAATATAATATTTTTATACTTTGAATAAAATAATCAAATAAACCTATCAACCATTATTCGGGAAAAGAATTGTTTTCATTTCTCACTACTCAACGCTCAGTGAAAATATCGTTACCAAATATAAGGTTACTTGACTTAAGAGTAGATATCCAAATGTCTGCAGCGGATTATCACTTTTCAAATTTCAAAGTTTCAAAAAAGACATATGAAGTTCGAGCGAAATGTGAAAAGCGTAGTGTTATGACATTACATATGCTGGATAAGAAAAAAATATAAGTACAATATTATACTTTACCAATATACACATAAGGTAAAAGAGTCATGTTAGAACGGTTAGCTGGCGCGTTCCCAGTAATGTTGTAACGGCTGTCTATGATGAGTCCGGCACTGCGCCCGCGCCGCCACACTCGGACCACGTGCCCGCCACGACGAGCCCCCACTGCGCGAGATGTAAATATTCTTCTTGAACCTGAAATATATTA
>DWNA01001024.1:0-16956 GCA_018249835.1 Heliconius besckei | reverse complement strand
CCGCGTTCGGGTCCACTAGTTTCTACATAAAATAAAGAAATTAAGAAAATATTAATAAAATGTATGAAAGAGTTTAATCGTTAGGTAAACTCCCAACTGAGCTATTGTTTTTTATATATATTTAAATTGTTATTCCACACTTATAAATTGTATGTGTTTTGATCTTTTTTTGCTACATACTGTATTCCGCATATAGCATGATTATAGGTAACTTTGGGTTAAAACATTTCATTCCTCGAGTAGCGCACAATTTTTGAAATATCAAGGGCTGAGTGGTCGAACTAAACGCCGCTGTTTGTCTTGTTAGTTATTACAAGAGTGAGGAAATGAAATCCTATTGGGTATCGAACCCGCAACGATCGCATTTAGAGTCAGACGTTGTCGCTGTCGCAGCCTCCATTATAATAATTATTAAATACATTATTAATCACCTGTAACGTAGGATTAGATGTATTGGTAAGAAATTGAACAAATTTAGGAACTATTCCAGTCCGTATCACTTCGTCGATGGGCGGGTTGGGCTCTCGGCTTAACAACTTCCTAAATTTTTGCGTCGCTAATACTTGTTCCTGTGGATCGTCCCCTAGAAGAGCTTCTACCATCGCTGGCGTGATGTCATCTGATGATGAAATTGAAATGTCCTCCTGAAATTATGTTTTTAATAATCTATACTAATATTATAAAGTTGAAATATAAAGAAGAAATTACTAATTTCAATTGAAAATGGTTGAAAAATATTATTTGTGTTACATAGATCCTTTTATAGAGAAACATTATAGGCAATATAACCGTACTTGCGGTCCTAGTCACATTGAGCATTTAGAGTTGGTGGTATCATAAACCACTCTTAATTATTTTCATATGACCACGCGGGCGAAACCACGGGAAAAATTAGTCTCGTATGAAGGTACTTCAGTTTATTTCTATAGTTATAGTGTTACCGAGTGTGCACACATGAGCGTAAGCACATTTTATTTCACCAATATCATATTGGATGAACAAGGAACGATATTGATTATTGCTACCTAGTAAACAATATGTCGAATAGGAATTTGTAGGAGTAGCCATAAAATTATAATTAAGATAAAAGGTCTATTAACAAAAATTATATTATATATCCTAAGTTATTCTTTAGAATAAATGAAAGTTTTCAGAACAATTTCACATGAAACCTTCTTCTTGAAGTAGGATAAAAATTAGTCACAAGGATAATTTTTGCATGTAGGAAGTTAATGATTCTCTATAGCAAAACCACAATTAGGTTACTTTTGTTATCTCTTCATAGAGTGCGTGCAAACAGTGCACAAATCATTCTTGGAAAAAATATTAAAATAATGTTTATATGGAGATATTTTGAAAGACATGAAAACTCTAATAGCAATCTGTTGATGAATTTTAATGTTATTAATTAATAGAATCATATTACCCACGGTATGCTAAGAAAGACAAGAACTATGTGATTAATTGTATTCAAAAATATGCTTAGATTCCAATAAGGAGTCTAAGGCTCCATGTTCTTATTTATAGTTAAAGTACATTCACTGTCTGCCATCGATCTTATTTGAAGTTTTTTATTACCACGCATTTTCCGATAAAAGCTCTGTAGGCGGAGTTCCTCCGTCTAATAAGCTGCAAACGACGAATATTTAATGTTATCTATCCCTCCGTCTGGTAACGAAGCAAGGCGTGGCGTTGAGTTCCACTAATCTAGTCTAATTAGATAAAAAATCATATATTACATTTACCGAACAGAAACCAGACCATTTGATTAACATACATAACTGAACGCCGTAGTTTGTCTTCGCCGACAGTAAAAATAGAAACAATAAAAATATAGCCCAACATTTCCACGAGTGGAAATCGAACCCGAATAGCGTCGATCGTAATTCTAAATGAGCCGTACACAATTTTCCTAAATCCTTTACTATACCTGATGTGCAGTATCAGGAGCATTGGGCGCAGGTAAATTAACATTTCTCCGTTTGAAGAGTTGTTGTTCCCGTTTTTGTTTTCGAAGTTGCACCCCCTCCTCCTCGCGCCGACGACGTAGCTCGTCAGCACTGAGACCCGCGTTCTTATAACGATGCTTGTGACCTCCAGACATCTGCGCAATTAAGCAGATTATATTATTTTTTTATCAATATACCTATGTAAAATGTTAAAAAAAAACATGGGATGTGAGTATAAGGTTGAATTTTAGTATTTTTAAGTTCCTTGGATTATAAATGTTAACTACTTTAGAATATACTTTTATTAAATTAGTGAATCAATTTTATTTAATTTTACTTTTAACTATATTATTACCTGATGTAATCTGTGTGAGGTTTAAAAAAAATCTTAGTACATTAACTTCCTTATAGCCAGATAAACAACAACCAATATCATTATGATAATAAAGTTTTAATCAGTGGTTTATAATATTTTAAAGCCAATAAAAAGAAAATAGACTAGATTCTAACAAGTCACATTTGATCCTAAAAAGTGATTTAAATTATTCAAATTCAAAATTTAACTTTTTAATACACTATTTTATTTATTTTATAATAATAATCTAGTCATGGGCCCAGATATAGACATAATATTTTCTTTTTTTTAGTTACAATTTGTATATCCAAAAGGTAGAAAAATATAATATAATAATAAGTATTAGAAATTAGCCGTATAGGATCACTCCACACCCTACCAACAAGTGTTCAGCTGTTCCTAACAAAGACAAAGTAATGAATATGAAAAAAACTGACCTAAACTCATTAAATAGAAATAGCACAGGTACAAAACTGGAAACATTACTATTGGTAATGGGTTCAATTTACACTTGTTGAATGAAATATTTACTATTTTCATTTTTAGTGCCACCACTCAGCATGCAATGCCTTAAGAATGCTGCGAAAATTGGAGAACAATGTGTTAACGGGGCATGGAGTGTCCTAGCACTAGGTTTCCATCTTCCTTGCTATGTGCAGTATAAATGGATGAAGCTAAATAATAAATAATAACAATAAGCATTTTTTGGAAGCAAAGAGCACTTTAATTTAATATTCACATGGCATTGGCAAAGTGAATGGAACATAATTTGTAAGTTTAATTGGAATGTATAGAATGAATGATACTTAACTGATTCATATATAAGAAATAAAATCTATACTAACTATGTAGCTTTATTATAAAGCTGAACAATTTGTTTGGTTTAATGCACTAATTTCAGGAACTACTTGGATTTAATATCCAGGCAATTGTTTTTATGAATGTTTTTAATAAATATATTAGATTTTTTTACTTTTGATTTCATATTCAATTGTTAAATATGTTCTGATAACTATGTTGAACTATGTTGTGGTAGCTTCCTACTGTTAAGGAATATTATACAATTTTAGAAGAACCTTAATTACAAAATGCTTTATCAGTGTGAATATTTGGAATATTAAAATAAAAGAAAATGAACAATCTTATTCAACTTAACTAAGTATTTAAACAAATATAAAGATGTGTGAAGTATAGTAATTAATAAGTAATAAGAATAAATAATACCTAAGTTAAAATTTATCCTCTTGATATTTAATTTGAAAAAAGAAAAATAATGTGTACATGTGTAAATATACCTTTTCAGTCATTTAATTATAACTGTAATATGATTCTAAATATTATATATGGATATCCTGAAGTTTCACATTATATTAATCTCCTTTAATCAAAGAAAGAAAAATGCACAAATGTCAACTTCACTTAGCAACTTCAGCTAGTAAAAACAAAAATGAAAATAAAGAGACAAATCAACGTTAATAAGAATAAAACGAAGACAGCTGTTCGAGAACACTTATCAACTTCTACAAAAATATCATTAATGTTCCAAGATATAATAAAATATATAAAATATTATACTGCAATCAAAAATACACATTGTTCACATTAGGACGAAAAATGACGTAAATTTTATAACTAAACATTCAGTGAATGAAATAAGAATACTTACTGTGATACTCTGTATAAGCAACACACAAAATAAAGAACAATCAATCCACCATCTATTAGTTAAAAAATCTTATTCTAATTCAATTCAATTTATTGAAGATCACGTCATAGAACGCAAATTATTTTTAATGGTTAAAATGCAACTTTGCAATGGATTCTGGTTTAGCACTATATTAATCTTAGTACACACATACGGACTGTAAATTTTATAATTACTTAAACTTATGCCAACATTAAATTATTAACTCTAACTAGCAATATAAAATTTACTAAATTACTTATTTTGGGAAATAAAAAAATATTTATTTAATTGATACCATGTTCAATTAATTTGATGTTCGTTAAAATTAATATTTAATAAATATATACGTATATAGTATTAATATTTTTAAACTGTGATATTATAAAATACATTTTAGAAAATGGTATTTTTTATTTTTTAAATAGTATTTTATCACACCAAACGTTTTAAGGTAATAAATATAATTTAAACCATTTATTAATGCCTTACATACCTTAACTTGTGCCTCTAGTAATAGCGGTCCTATAAATTCATATAAGTATAAACAAAGCCTTATGTCATCGTGACAATGACATAGGTACTATTTTTAGACAGTATGTATTTTGAAAGTATATACTTGTCCTGCCTGGATGTGTAGGTTTAGATATAAAACGTATAGATTTTATTGAGTAGCCCTCAAGGTCAACAAATTAAGTCGACACAAAAGTGGAATCATGGAAAAACTATCGTTATTTAGAATGGTTACACGTCCACTAAGAAGATATATGAGTTCTCCAGCAAGCGGATCTAACCAGAGTGATAGTTCAATCGCCCCAAGATATAAGCCCAGCGAATTTCAAAAGTTTGTCCTGGTATGGACTAAGAAGTATAAAAGCAAAGCTGAAATTCCTCCATTAGTATCGTATGTATTTTCCTAATTTATTTTTTATTTTAAATTCCAACACACACTGATTTAATGATAGACATGATTGAATGACTAACAGACAGATATGACTGTTGGTTGTTGGAAAACTAAAGAATCCCAAAAAGTAATTGAAAATTGTTGCTATGTAAACAAATACCATTCATAAAAACATTGTAATTTTTTACATTAGAGTTTTAAACATTAAATTTTGTCTATAATGAAATTATAAAGCTTAATAATTTGTTTAGTAGATCACCAACCTGAAATTCTTCATGTGTTGGATAATCCATTAATTAAGCAAGGCATAGGATATATTACATCATTGAACATGCTAATCTTTCATATGTACCCACTATATCAAACACAACTTAGCACTTTTACTTGATCATGGAGGAGAAACCACAGGACAACGCTTTTATTGTGTATTTATTTAACCATGCATATTATTTTTATTATTTTAGCCCAGACTTGATAGAGAGGTCTCGAAGTGAAGCCAGGATTAAACTTTCCAATATATTAATGATACTAACAGCCCTTGCTAGTGTAGGAGCCATATTTGCTGGTAAAGCTGCAGTAAAAAGAGGAGAATCTGTTCACCAAATGAACCTAGATTGGCATAAGAAATATCAAGAAGATTTTAAAAAGAAAGAAGAGAGTGCAAGCAAGGCATAAAATGAAAAAGATATTTAAAAATGATTCACAGCACAGACTAGGTTTAGCTTGCTTTACATGTTTTATTATTCTTCTAAAAATCAAATACACTATTTTAAAGCTTTAGAACAGTGTTTTATTTTTAATTTTATTACTAAATTGATTCAAGAATAATTTAAAAGTTTTTCCTCATGTTGTTTCCTTGGGTATATCAACTAGTACTGATTTCTTAAAAAGGATAAATGATAAGAAATATGTTAACAATATTTTTATGATAAGATTTATGATAAATTAAACCATCAATTTTTTTATCAGTGTTAAAGCCCTATTTCATTGAAGCATGCATGAAGTAACAAGATTGAAGTTACTGTTGCAACATGAAAATTATGTAATTTCCTGTTAATACCATACTACCTGGCCATGGCTAGCCCAAAGTCAGAACAGTACTCTTCAGAAAACTAGAATTAATAATCATTTTAATATATTACAGTTGAATTCATAATTTTCTATCTTAAGTGATTTCAAAACATGTCACAAATGTATTGTTTGAAAAAAAAACAAGAAAAAACTGAACACAACTAACTATTTATATATTTATGTACAGAAATTGCTTCATATTCAAATGCACATTTATCAGTCTTCATAAATCATTTGGCTTATAATAACTTCTACATTTTTCCGTAAACAATTTTGTAGTCTTTTCCTTAATAACTTCCTCTACACTTAGTTCTGTTTGCAACAATCGTAACTGTAAAAATACATAAAATTATATAAAAATATGCTATGGACTTTATTATTTAACAAGTAAATTATTATATTATTTAATTTATTATTAAGTAAAATGAAACAAGAATAAACCGAGACAAAAAAGATTAACCAAAATAGAACCTTTCTTTGTTCTGTCTTCAGATCTTTTAATATGTCTAAATTATCAGGAGTACTTTCTTTAGCAGCCTTTAAGTTTTTAACACTTTCTGCCGTTGAAACAATACAATTTTTAATAACGTTGTCTCTTTCACTGTGGCCTTTTTGAATCTGGTCATACAAATCTTGACAAACAGATGAGGCATCTATTTTATTTTTAAAAGATTCTGTGGGTAACGATGTATTTAAAGCATACACTATTTTGTCATCAAGCACTCTCATCTTTTTTAAAATATCCTAAAAGCAAACAAATTTAAATGTTATAATATAGGTACAAAATATTTTAAGGTTATGTCGGCAAATACATGAGCCCAACACAAATTACTGACATAATAATGAAATAAGATTAAATGCAACTAATGTAATTTTGTTTTACTTTTATTTACGAACCTGAAATTCTAAAAAGTCTGGACAAATCATATTTTTGTTACTTAATTTACCCTGTAAAATAAACAAGAACCAAAAGGCATAGAGAAATTAACAAACTAAAGTACTTTAAATGTAAATGAAAGATATTACGTAAATATATTGAAATTAAAGTAAAATATGTTTATATTATATGAGCAATTACATTACAAATTTAAAATTTTATTTATGAAACATTTTTTATTAACCATAAGCAAAAAAATGCTAAGTATACTCTGTATTTCTAGTAATTAAATTCCATAAATTGATAAATATCAATATGAATAGAAGATAGGCAAAAGTTTGACATATCGATCACGTTATGTCAAACAATTATCGCAGAAATTATTTTAATTTCTTCTTAAATATTTATATAAATAAAATAGAAGTTACAAAACACTATTTTTTTAAAATATATCTTGTAACTTTTACTAAATATAGTTTTATTAAAGCAGTATTATTTATTAAACTTCTTCATGTTTTCTCATTTTTTTTCTTATTTAACTATAAAAATAAGAATCGTAAAACAGCGGCAGCTGTAAAAGCGATGGTTGTCGGTTCTGTTTCAAATCGCAATATACCGAAATATATCTTTACACTAAGCTCCATCGGCCTATCTTGCTATATATTAATACGAAATACAGTGTGAAGCTAATACAACTATCATACTATTGTAAAAAAATGAAAAAAGACCAATCAAAATGTATATTCAATTTATTTTAGTACTTTATTTGCTGAACTAAAAACCGAATTGAAAAAATCGATTACGTAATCGAATTTTAATGACAGTGACGTTTGACAGCTCGATATAGTTGTTTCGTTTCAAAACTCGTACTTCTCTTTCTTTTCTAACAGAAGTCAAAATGAAGTACGTTTATATTCCAATTTTCTATTTAACAAAATCTTTTAAATCATTTGTTATTTCTTTGTGCATTTATGAAAATATTACTGTGTAGTGATTTGATTTTATTATGAGTGTTTTATTTGCAGGATCGGACTTTGTGCCTACAGTGGTTACAAGATTTACCCCGGCCATGGCAAAACCATGGTTAAGGTAGATGGCAAGGTAAATAATATACAATTAATTTACTAGTGTCCCCAATTATTAGATGTAACACTTTTAATATAGTAAAATACACTAAAGTTTCACATTTTAAAGAACTTTTATTACGATTGTTTTGACTAATAGGTTATATGTCGGACTGTTCAGTTCGAGCTTTATCCCAAAATTCCAAACATAAAATTTACGTTTATTATTTTGCTGTTTAAATTTAAATAAATAAATTATTTATACTCAAATTTTCAGACTTTCACATTTCTGAATTCAAAATGTGAAGCCGCACATTTGATGAGGAGAAATCCTCGTAAAGTGACATGGACTGTTCTATACAGGTAATATAGTTAATGTAAATTTTTATTAATGTAAAACCATGTATTTGTAAACTCAAACATCGCACAACAAATAGCTATGTGTCATGATTAATGTTTTTTATTAATATTATAATCATATTTTTAGACGCAAGTTCAAGAAAGGCCAGGAAGAAGAACAGGCCAAAAAACGCACCAGGAGGACACAAAAGTTCCAGCGTGCTATTGTGGGAGCTTCACTCAGTGACATTATGGCCAAGAGGAATATGAAACCTGAAGTCAGGAAGGCTCAAAGAGAACAGGCTATCAAGTAAGTTCGTAAATAATTAGTCAATATTTTTTTGCTTTGCACTGTCTAAAACAGTATGTATGTTTTAGATAGAAAGTGGGGCAAGCAGTAGCATTGTACATTTTTGATAAGTTGTATATTGAGTGGCAGAACCCAACTCCATGCTTTATCTTGTTATTAATGTGAGGAAATTAAAATAACATATTACCCTGAATGAGCATTGAACCCTTGAACCTTTACTTTTACAGAGAGGTGCTGTTTTTTCACCATAACTAAATATTGTGGCATATGGTTCAATTAAATGTTCACATAGCTAGTAACTGTTACTGTATATTTTTTAAATACATTTTTTATATTTTATAAATAAGAATAAAAAAAGATTACTATATACAATAACTACTTTAAATGTGTTAGACTAAAAACAACAAATTAATAGTTTAAATTCATTTAATAAAATATTATAAAAAGTACTTTAATAATTGCTCAATATTAATTTCATCTAGAAATACTAGCCTAACCTGGTTAAGTGGATATTGTGTATACAAGAAATAAACCAAAATTACATATATTTTTTGTTTTAGATACTTAAAATTTAGTTTAAGTTTCATATTACCAACATGAAATACTGAATTAAAGCTATATGACCACAACATAAGTATATATATATATAAATGTTAAAACTAGAACATGAATCTGCTTATTCTTGTATAATGTCTCTTTAATCTTAAAACAGTTAATTTTTAAGTTAATTAGATTGTCATAACTTCTACTCTTTGAGGCTATTGTGGTGTAGTAAGGCAGCTCTTGACTATATATGTTTTGCTTATTGGTTCGATTCTCTTTTGGAGAATAAACACCATTAATTATCTTGTTTTGTTAGACTAACTTGAGTATGGAGACCATTGGCTTGCACTTTGCCAGAAATAGAATAACAGTGTCTTAATTATCAGTTAACTTGGCATGTTTTGTTATATTGAAATAATATGTTAATGTTAAGCTAAGATCTTTTTTATTGAAAAATATTTATGTAATAATATATTTTACAGAGCGGCTAAGGAGCAAAAGAAGTCCACCAAAGCCGCAAAGAAGGCCACAGCTGCTCCTCCCAAGGCTAAGGCACCCCCTAAGGCTAAAGCTGCTAAAGTAAGCCAAAAGGCAGCTCCACGTGTTGGAGGAAAACGATAAGACCTTTGTAAAATAAACTATTAAGTAAAACACAAATTATGTTTTATTATTACCTGACTTACTGAGTTAATTGTTACAATTAGTTCATTATATTTAACTTCTTTATTCTTACTTGAAAATCAAACACTTGTTAATACTTTATTATAATAATATAGAAAGTAACAAGCATATGGTATTTTATATTTCATAGTCAGCTTATTTTTCTTGCATATACCCTGTCTAAAAATTCAGGGGATTGTAGGTTGTGAAAGTAGATAAGTAGTAATGGAATAAAAAAATCTATGCATATTTATTTTGTTCAATAAACTCTCATAGTATTGGTTATTTAATTAATGTAACATGTAACACACATGTAAAAAAACTATTTCGAGAAAATGGAAGATGGCAATCAGTTTCTCATAATTTTAAAACTTGTTTCAAATGATTACTCCTTGTTAAACTCCCAAATATTGTCAAATCAGTAAAAAAAAAGTGTTACATAACACTATGCAAGTTTAATTTTTTTAGTTCTAATTCTTAATTTTTTTTGGGAATAGGAATAAAAATAATTGTATAACTTTGTGGTATATCTTTATTACATAATTCTTACACCTGCTGCTAAGATATAATAGATTTTTTTAGCAATAAATTACTGGAGTTTGTATCAATGGCTATTAACACTAAAATTAATTAATGTAAAAAATTTAGGCATTCTTGGCTAAAGTGTCAGCCTTGGCAATAACTTCTTCAATTGGTCCAACCATGTAGAATGCAACCTCTGGGAGATGATCATATTCTCCTTGTAAGATTTTAGAGAATCCCTTAATTGTCTCCTCAAGAGGCACAAGTTTTCCAGCATGGCCGGTGAACACCTCGGCTACCTGGAAGGGTTGTGAGAGGAACCTTTGTATCTTACGTGCACGCGCTACCGTCAGCTTATCTTCCTCAGATAATTCATCCATACCCAGAATAGCAATGATATCCTGAAGTGACTTGTAGTCCTGGAGAATCTTCTGAACCCCACGGGCAACATTGTAGTGCTCAGCCCCGATGATGTTGGGGTCCATGATACGGGAGGTGGAGTCAAGGGGGTCCACAGCGGGGTAGATACCCAACTCAGCAATAGCACGAGACAACACAGTGGTGGCGTCCAAATGAGCAAAGGTGGTGGCTGGGGCGGGATCTGTCAAGTCATCAGCTGGTACATATATGGCCTGTACAGAGGTAATGGAACCCTTCTTTGTGGTGGTGATACGCTCCTGCATAGTACCCATGTCAGTGGCCAAAGTGGGTTGGTAACCTACAGCTGAGGGAATGCGACCCAGCAGAGCAGACACTTCAGAACCAGCCTGCGTGAAACGGAAAATGTTGTCAATGAAGAGCAGCACATCTTGTCCTTCCTGGTCACGGAAGTACTCTGCTACGGTCAGCCCAGTGAGAGCGACACGGGCGCGCGCGCCAGGAGGCTCATTCATCTGACCATACACAAGTGCCACTTTAGAGGTCTTGTCCTTGAGCGAGATTACTCCGGACTCAATCATCTCGTGGTACAAGTCGTTGCCCTCACGGGTTCGCTCTCCCACACCAGCGAACACGGAGTAACCACCGTGCGCTTTGGCGACATTGTTGATCAGCTCCATGATAAGTACGGTCTTGCCGACGCCGGCGCCGCCGAACAGGCCGATCTTGCCTCCCTTGGCGTAGGGCGCGAGCAGGTCCACCACCTTGATGCCTGTTACGAGGATCTCTTGCTGTACGGACATGTCCACGAACTCTGGTGCTTCGGCGTGGATGGCGGCGGTTTTGTCGGTGGGGATGGGACCGCGCTCGTCGATAGGCTCACCGATCACGTTGATGATGCGGCCGAGCGTCTCCGCGCCCACGGGGATGCGGATGGGCGAGCCGCAGTCGTGCACAGGCTGTCCGCGCACGAGACCTTCAGTACCGTCCATGGCGATGGTTCGAACGGTGTTCTCTCCCAAGTGCTGTGCCACCTCCAGGACAAGCCTGGGGGACCGGTTCTGGACTTCAAGGGCATTTAGGATGGGAGGGAGACTATCCTCAAATTGTACGTCTACGACAGCACCAATGACTGCAACCACCTTACCTTGACCTTTTGCAGCGGCTTTAGCAGCATAATCACGTTTATTCGCAAGAGCTCCGGCAACCAAAGGTGTCTTCTCAGCCAAAGTATTGTTAACTACCGCTCTCGTGGCCAAAAGACCAGCTCTACCAACGGTAGAAAACATGTTCGATTTTTGAATGAGCTTACGGGAATGTACAGTGTAAGAAAATTCTTCTTTTAAAAATTCGGTGCTTGTCGAAGTTTACGTAAGAGGAATAGTGACCATAGTGTAAATATGCTTTTTATTTCTTGTCTAAGGTTCCGTTTTAGAAAATAAAGCATTGTTTGTGGTCAAGTATTGAGTAATTAATATTGAATATATTCAATACAAAATATTTTGACTTCAATACAAAGTAGAAGATTAAATATGTATATTATATCGATTTTTAGGTAATATGCTGTAAAGAAAATTCACCTAATATTAAATAAAATCTTAACATTCTCATTAATTTAAATAATTAACTAAACATATTAAACGTCTCACTCTAAGCGCATTTATTTAAAGTAACTTTCAAATATAAGTCTATAGTAATTTAAAGAGTGAAGTAATATAATTGTGTATACAGTAATATGTGAGGTGCGTAGCGAATAGCAATTACATATAGCAATCTTTTTAGCGATATATTATAAAAATGCAAACATTTTAACATCATTATAGGGTTTGTTAGCATTCATTTTTAATTTAAGATTATTTAAATAGCAGAATTTCACCGCGTATATCTTTAAAAAAATCTTTTCGGTCAGCTTATCAGTAAAAAATTAAACATAAATAAATTATTATTTATTTATGTTTAATTTTTTATTATATATACTATATAAAGAATAAAAGTATCATCTCTTATTTTATTTAATAATACTTTTATTCTTATCATAGATGATACTTATATTCTTTATCTATAGATTTTACAAGTTTTATAATCAATATAAAGAAGGTTTTAAAATTAATTATTACAGAAGTTTTATTCTATTACGAAAGTTTTATAATTAAATTGGCAAAATGAAAAAAAATTAAAGGCTAACTCTGACACAAGTCATTATCAACAGTCAATACTCAATAATCATGTAATATATATAATTCTTATGAATTGTCAAACTCAAATGTCATTCGTTAATATTTGCTTAAGTTCAACACGTTGATTTATCTCTTTTTTTTCTGGACTAAATATTTGTTGCAGTAATTTCTGTATTTTTTTTATATTAAAACCCATAAAATGGAATATATAACACCAGACAGTGATTTACACCCAAACAGTACACGAGTGTAAGTTTATTTACTACATTTTTACAAAAATTAGGTTAGAATTCTACTGAAAGAGATTTATAACGAAATTCCTTTTTAACTTATAACAAAGTAAGACAAAAATACATTTTTGTCACAATGACAATATTGCAATATTGACGTAAAGCTCGTCTATTAATTGTCTTTTTTTTTCAGATTATGTTGTCAATGTGCTGTACCCATTGAAGCAAATCCCTCCAATATGTGTGTTGCTTGTTTAAGAGCTCATGTGGATATAACTGATGGCATTCCAAAGCAAGCAACTTTATTTTTCTGTAGGGGATGTGAAAGGTAAAAAATTAGTCTTTTTATAAAAAAATATTGTCTTGCACCATCATTAGCAATTTTTAAATAGATATATCAAAATATAATTTTGGTTTCTTACTATTATTATAATTGTATTTAAATTATAACAGTATACTATTTTATTTTAAATGGAATTTAAAACTTTAAATTGAGTACAATGGGCTATTTGACTCTTTTTTTAGATATGTATTATTAGTTGATATTTTCTATTCTTCATAAAAATCATTATTTGTATAACATTAGACATGAGCTACATAGCCTATTTGTAATTACACTATATACAACTTTTCTATGACTTCGTGTGTTTAACTACATTTGTTGATTGTGTATTGGTCTCCCCCTCTCAGAGGAATAAAATATTGTCATTTCGTATTTCTGGCAAGATTTAGATCAGTGTTAAGTTGTGCCACTCAATGTCATAATCCTTAACCCTTAGGTTTCATCTGTTTACCCTGCATTATGCTATATTAGTAATGTACTTCACAACTTTGACATTTATTTTAGATATCTACAACCTCCAAATGAATGGTTGGTCTGTGCGTTGGAATCAAGAGAATTACTTGCTGTTTGTCTGAAGAGACTTAAAGGTCTAAATAGAGTAAAGCTTGTTGATGCTGGATTTGCTTGGACTGAACCACATTCCAAAAGAATCAAAGTAAGTAATTTTTCGACTATAACACACCTTCTGTACAATGTCATTAATATTGGCATAGGGGACAGACTGTCTTAACGCTGTATGTATGTACGCTCTTGAGATAATAACAAATTACAGGTAAAACTAACAGTACAAGGTGAAGTAATGGGAGGGGCAGTACTCCAGCAGACATTCATAGTTGAATATGTAATACAACATCAGATGTGTGACGCCTGCCATCGCTCCGAGGCGCAGGACTACTGGCGTGCATTGGTACAAGTTAGACAAAGGGCTAATAACAGAAAGACATTTTATTATTTGGAACAGTTGATTTTGAAACATAAGGCACATGCTAATACGCTTGGAATTAAACCTAAACATGGTTAGTGGTGAATTGTTGTTTGTTTTGTAATTATTTTATTAAGAAAGTTAGTTAAGTTAGTATAGAATATTTGTTAAATAAATTGAAAGGATGAAGAGTTTTTAGTTAGGTTGATTGCTCTAATCTCAGAAATAATTGATAAAACTGATAAATAAATAAAACTGTTGAATAAACCTAATAAAAATACCTCTTTTATTAGGTTCATTCAGGAGTTTTAGACATAATTTTTCTATCACTAAACAAATACATGAAATAATATTGTTACTATAAGAAAAAAATGTGAATAGTTTATTTAATAGCAGTGTAATTTTTTGCACAGCAAAGTAGCAAAGCATAGAACCCCTTAGTGTTTTTTTCATTTTTAAAGTTTTCTCACAAATTTATTTCCAGATGGTCTAGACTTCTTCTATGCAACCGAGAACCATGCACGAAAAATGGTCGATTTCATCCAATCGGTCCTTCCTATAAAGTGTCAACATTCAAAAAAATTGATCTCCCACGATATACACAGCAACGTCTATAATTACAAATTTACATTTAGTGTCGAAATAGTGCCTTTATCCAAAGACAGTATAGTGTGTTTGCCGAAGAAATTAACTCAGAGCTTAGGATCTATATCTCCTATATGTTTAGTTCAAAGAGTGACTAGTACTATGCATTTGATGGACGCTTATACTGGACAAGGTGTGTATATTGTTTCTATTTTTTGCTTTATGCTGTATCCTGCATATGGCTGGGTAGGCAGAGGTAATATAGGAACTTAATGTTAAGACACTCCGTATATTTCATTCTCTTGAGCTAATTATATCCATTACTATCGTGTTTATAGACACCTCTAAAGCGCGACAGAAGTGAGATTCCCACTCGGTAGAATTAATTATTTAATTTTTTCACACTGATAATATAACAAGGATGACATTGAGTTCCACCACTCTACACAAAATATCTTAAAAATTGAGCAATGCACGAGAAATGAAGTGTCTTAGCACTACATTTACCCTTCTATATGCAGGATATAGCGAGACGGTAAAAAATATTGACATAAGATTCAATATTATATACTTAATTTAATATATACTTTCTTCCAGTGTGTGATCTATCCTCAACACAGTACTGGCGTAATCCGTTCAACGCCATCTGCAATCCGAAGCAGCTGGTTGAATATATTGTTATGGACATCGATATATTAAAGGAACATGTATGTATACAGTGTATACTTTAGTTAGTTGTAGCGTAGTGTTTGTACTAGTGTTGAGTACTTCTTGTTGGCTCTTCTCAGCAAACCTTTTTTATATGTTCATTCAACAATTTAGAAGTGCTGACAATAGTCTATTTGAAGAAAGAATATTTTGAATATGATATGTATATTCCAGTATAAAACATAAATGTGAAATGAAAGCCAAGTTATCTCGATTGTGTGTGTGTCCAGCTTGTTATTTATTAGGGCTTAGCGGTATCTGACAAGGAGGTAAAACCATGCTATGTGTCTGACAATGGATAACATAATTTCTAATATTATTCCCAAGAAAATATTGAAAAATCGAGCTTTTTTAATGAAAGCTAGGAACTATTTTATTCAACTTTTTTACCTATTAAGAGTAAAGTCCAAATTTCATATTTCCTGATAGTACCTACCGGTGCTATCTACTGCCTACCTACCTACCTGCTTCTTTCGGGTGTTATAACATAATGAAGGTCTGGCTTGGTTTGAGTCTTGAGCCAGTAATTATAATAGTATAAATTATATAAATTACCAATTTTTCTTTATTTTGTTTTTGTTTTTTAGAGGAAATAAAAATATTAAATATTTCCTTGAGCGGCAATCGAACTATATATAATAATTACTTCTTATTAAAATTAAGCCATTTTATATTGTTGTCATGTTTGAGGCCTTTTTTATTTAAAACATTATTTTGTTTAATATATTGACTGAATTGATAAAATTATAAGTATACAATATTATTGTAAATTATATGCACAGTTTATTTTTTAAGTTAATTAGATTTTTTTTAATTAAAGGAAAAGAAAACCTTCCCCGGCCAAGGTATGGTGTCCAACAAGCATGTGTTAGCCGATGTATGGGTGGTCAAAGCCAGCGAGCTTGGTCTAGATGTTAGTCCGACTCACACTAAAACACATTTGGGTCATTTATTGAAGCCTGGAGACACCGTTTTAGGGTATGTTAATTTATAACTTATAATTTTTTATATTGTGAAGTGTGTGTAAAGGTAATAAAAACAATAAGTATTGCATACAAATTAAATATTTTTTTCACTGTTATGAGGCCAATCGTGGCACAGGGGCACAAACTATGACTGTAAACGCGACTGGTCGTGTAATCGATCCCCCCTCGAGGAAATGAAATATTTATTTAAAATTTATATTTCCAATTCTTCGCTGTGGTTTCGAGACAAAGAGCCACTCAACACGCAATGCCTTCAGAATTCGGTGGAAAGTAGGAAACGGAGTGTAATACTAGGTTCCCTCTGCCTACCCTGTTGTGTGCTGGATACAGTGTGAATTAATTTGTTCTA
>DWNA01001023.1:0-16979 GCA_018249835.1 Heliconius besckei | reverse complement strand
AAAATTTGGTATTCAAGCCCATATAATATAACGTATATATCTGTAAATATTATAGTTACAGCTATAAGATAATTTTATAATTAAAAGATTATCTTATAATTTATAAGATTTAAAAATTCATCAACCAGCCCAACATAGAAAATAAGATAGAGATGTGGGGATTGGTCGTTGTTTAAGCATGGCCATAAATAGTTTTTCAGAGTACATATTTCACTCCCCTGAGTGTTTCTGCTCTCTTTGCGACTAGAGCAGTATTTAAATAGTAGATACTTAATAAAGTAAAATGTGGTTCTATAGATTTTTTTATTTAATATACCACCCTTATAAAAGCCTCAATTTAAAGGAAAGGCGAATAAAATTCAGGAACGTTGTAATTGTATCAATATATTTCATTAGACTCCTTGAAACATTTTCCCGTTTCTTTTTACAAGCCATAAGTAACGTAATAAAATTGAAGTTTCCCGCATTTTTAGCATATATGTGATATATTTATATTGAAACATGAAACAGTTATTTGTAAACACAAAAATGTGAAAGAATTTAATAATATATTCTACTATATCGAACTTTTATGTATAAATGTACTTTTGTAATTTTTTAGCTTGACACTGTTTACTGCACGTAGCAGGGTAGATAGCCTGGGAACCTAGTAATAATCTTATTACTAGGTTCCCAGGCTACCTACTATCTACTCCGTTCCTATTAAAACATATCCATTTTCCATTTTGGTAACCAATTTGGGAATGGCGGAACTCAATGCCGCGCAATATTACATTTTCTCGAGGGGGAAATCGAACCCACAACCTGTCGCATTCACGGTCATACACTTGCGCCCGTGCGCCAAGACTGGGCGACTGCGTCACTAATCTCAAACTTACCGGAGCCAAAATTTCAAAGTTGAATATCTTGAAGAAAAAACGAGATATTCACAAATTCAACTCCATTTAAAAGTGCTAGATATGCACTCCAAGTTCTGTATAGGCCCAAAAAAAAATCGTGATGTCGTCAAGTACGGCGATTTTTGCACTTTTAGATTAGGTTATCTTAAAAACCAGAGCTAATAGAGCAATTCTGGGGTAGGATTCGTGTTCAGAACACTAAAAACCGTTGGAAAAGTATAGTGCCGTTTCTGGGTCCGAAATGTTGTCGGCCTATGTAATCAACACAAACACTTCATTTGAAGTTAACGCGTTTAATTACACAAATCCTTCAAGTTTTAAAGTAGTATACTCGTAGATTTCCTTTTGTATATTGTGCTCTATGGACACTAATCTGAATACCAGTAAAGGAATAAAAGATAGCTGCCATTTTTTTATGTCTTCAAATATGAATGTAGAATTGTAAGAACGAAGATCTCTTTTGTACACTACTCATATCAGTAGTGCATCTGCTACAATAGAATGTGGTTTTTATTAATGAATGGAATGAAATACAAAGCTTCATCTATCATTTTGGCAACATAAATATAAGTATTATTAAATTTTTTCGTGTATAAAAAAGTATTTTTGTTGTGAACAAATGCAAAATACTTTTAATCTTTTATATTTTTTATATAAATAACACAAAATGAAATGAACTTTTAATGAAAAACAATTACAAATTTGAAAAAGTTTTATTCAGGGAAATGTTAACATCAGCTATATGGATCGGTTAGTCTAAAATTATATTCAAAATATAGAAATAAATTATGAATTACCATATATTTAAAAATAATAAAGACCGGATAATTTTTCAAATTAAAGAGTGTATATTCTATACATTCTTGAACTGAATTAGGCCTTAATTTCGAGAATCTCAGGTAACATGGTTACTAAAATATGTATAGGTAATTGGATAAAGTTTGAGGTAATTTCGCAACTAACGTCTATATGTCGTATTGGTAAAGGTAATAAGTACATAACCAGTTTATATTTAACGTGGATGTGTACGTTTCTCCTTATGCGGTAAGCAAGGATTATGAGTTATTAAATTACAGATGGTGAATGTCATGACTGTAAATCAATTATGTTTCAGACATTACAGATTATTGTATCTTAGTAAATATTAAATTTGACATTTACAGTGATATGTTTTGTAATACGGTTTTATCATTTATCTATTTGAAATACAAATTATATAGAGACATATACACTGTATATTATTATTAAATATAGGCGTTGGCAAGTAATAAAATTGGAAGCGGAAAATGAAAGAAATAATAATGTCGGGAGCCGTCATCCGACCTGCCATGTCCGAGGCGGGAATTGAAGGAGCTACGAAAAGCTACGCAAACCGTAGCGTTTGCCGCCCTATTCTTTCAGCTTCCTTTTCTCGGAATATATCGTGATACAAACAAAAAATATATATAAATTTCTAGCGAATATCTTGTATTTCTTATAATATTTTTATTACGTATCTTTTCAGGAACCTTCGATAAAAAAAATATAATATAACATTCAGAATTGTTAGAAATAAATGAGAATTGAGAAGCTTTGTTATTTAATCTATATATATTCAAAATAAATTTAGAAATATTCCTATATTTTCATATTGTTACATATCTTAATCGTTTGCTTTACAAAAATTCTAAGTTCAAATTACATAAAATTCGATAAATCCTTATAAGACTCTATTCGTTAGTTTTCTGTAAAACATGTACAGTGCACATCTTGTAAAAGTTACTAAAGGGATATTAGATGTTTGTAGAGCATGACATTAGATTGTTAAATGAATCGAATGATTATTGGCTTATTGGAAATCTTGATACATCTTAAATTCTGTAATATATTATGTTCAAATTATATGGATTCTTCCTATTGCTTTTCTGTACGTATTAAGTTTTTTTATTAGGAAAAACAATCTCAGTTCTTATGTGTCGTCGTCGTGTCAATGAACGACTACATACATTTTTAATCGAGCTAGAGCTGTCCATTAGACTGAAAATATATAAGGGTATTTGTAGGAAGGAAACTGACAGTTTTGAAGATTATTCGTTGTTGCTATTAATATATGTCTTTTTATACACAATATATATTATGTCGATGCTTTAAATATAAAGTGATAGGTTATAGGAGCTACAAAAGTCTTAGTCTTGTTAGCTAATAAACTAAGAAATAGAGATTCTGAGATATTTTTTTATATAAAAGGATAGAAAAGTCAATTCTGTTCATGTAAGATATAAAAAAAATATAAAAATTGCGTCAGTAAATACTTAATCGATTGTAGAGGCTAAAAAACCACTCAGAAGAATTCTAATAATTTTGTAAGTCATTTATAGAACAAATACTTTTTTTTTCAAAAAAAAAATCATCAATATATTAATGTCTATTCTTTTGAAATGTTTATCTTTTAAAAGCGAACTGAAAAAAAATATTGTGTTCTTCATATTTAATAATAGTGAACTGAAACGTTTTTCTTTTTCTATAGAATAATTAATAGTATAGGAAAATAAAAGAAAAGTTTTCGTTTACAATAATTTAATTTATATTAAAAATACTTCCAATAAGTTTTAATATCATGCAATTTTTATAAATTTCAACAAAAATATTTTTAATTATACAATTTTAAACCTGATAATTTATATTTCATATAACATTTTTAATGTCTTATTATTAATCAATATACTATTATTATGTACGATATCTACTTAGTAATATTGATACATATACATTCATTAGGTATATTGTTTAATTATAAATGTATAATTTGAAATAACTATATAAATTTAAAATATCTGATATTTATATATAAGGGAGTATTTTTAGTAATAACAAAATTGAGATTCGAAAAATAATTGAAGAATATTTTAAATATAGATTAAAAGTAATTAGTAATTTAGGTCAGTACATTATTCATAAATTAATTTATTATAATATTTAAAAGTTCAGGTGTCTTTTCTTAAAAATAATAAGATAATGCCGTTTTACGTGTATTGAGTTTCTATTTTTGGGTATTTATCGGAGTGGGTGCGAGGCGGGAAAATCTGATGAGCGTTTCGAGCCGATAGGAAACTGAGAGAGGTCGATTTCATCCATGGGATAGTCCGGCCTGTATCTTTTCTTGTCCAAACTAGATCTGTAAGAAAGTATTTAATAAAACTGTGAAACAACTTTATAATTAATTAAATACTAAACAAATGAATTACCTTAATTATTTTATATATTAAATTTTTATTAAAAAAATATAATCAATTTCGACAAAATTATTATAATTAAAATTGTTAATCAATCTAGCTTAAAGTAAGAAAATTACACAGGAGTATCCAAGTTATTAGCTCCGTAAAGGTTATAAAACCTCTTGAAAGGAAAAGGCATGGAAGTTTGGTCGATTTCATCAAAGTTGCGTTTCTTTACGAAGCTGTCGAGGTACGATCTGAAAGTAAATATTGGTCCATAAAATAGTCATAGTTATAATAAGTAGATAAATAGTAACCCTAGGCGGCATAGTATTCCTAAGTTAAAACCTCGTTAAAACATGCATGTAAAAATAAATAAATAGTTAAATAAAGCTAGCTTGACCTAAGATCTTAGGACTTGAACAAAATTATTTATAGGGTTTTACTTTTGAATAATAACAAAAGGTAATTCGAGAGGCAAACAGCTCTTCATCTACACTCCACACAAACTTTCAGTTTCTAATTACAACTACGCTCTGGCGAAACGAGAAAGTTACATAATATGGAAACCGTGTATAAACACTGAGTCAAAATGTTATCCTTGTAATACATTAGCGTTGTAGTCAGCCAAATGTGGAACCTTGGGAGTAATTAACATATTTTGATATTAGCCAGAGAAGGGGGGATCTTGGAGCAATGTTGTATGTGTTTGTTTTTGGTCTAAGTCTTAATAAACTGAATATTTTTTTGTGTTAACCAAGTTTAACAGCATGTGTTTAACAATATTGTTATGAATATTGACCCGAAAAGTGTAAGAAAATTAATATTTATGTATTAAGCTTATTGCATATCTTCGCCGAGCGGAAAATATCCGTTTAAACTTTTTAAATATAACATTGTAGGCAGCTAGGTACGTATTTAAATTTGTTTGATATCCATTGTTAGAAAGGATTTTTATTATTTTAAGATAGCTATTATAAAGCAGATATAACTTCCAGGTACTAAATATTAAGTAGGTAAGTCTTGTAAAATTCAAGTGTTCGTTGACGTCATGTAAATTTCCCTCGATGGTCGTCTGACCAGGGTAAGGCAACATTTAATATTCATAGTTACAGTTTGACGGATCGTTAGTACTTGTAGGTTGAAAAAGACATATTTTAGAAATTAAAACAAAAGGTGGTTTCATTTTAGTTTCATTTTAATATACGAGTAGAAACTCTTCAGTGAGAACTGCGTGGCGAAATCTTCGCTTAAAAGGCGAGAGTACACAGAGCATTAATAATAATTATACATAAGTATATTTGGGGTACAATTTTCTGACATTAGCTGCAAAATTGTGCTAGTAATGTTTACGCAGAAAAAAGGAATCATTTAAATATTAAAAAAAATATGAGAATGAAATGCAATATTAAAGTGTAAAATAAAATATTAAAATGAGTATCTTAAAAAAGAGTTAAATTCCACCATTCAATACGCAACGTCTCGGAAAATTCAGTTAAAAATGGGGGACGGAGTGTCTTAACACAAGGTACCCTCTGCCTACCGGTATGCAGGATACAGGGTGAAGTTACAAATTTCTTAAAATAACAGTAAACGTAGTTAGAGGAAAAATTCTATATCATAAATTCGTTGTATACTTGTCCTCTTTAAATACTATTTTCTCGAGTGCATGTGGATCAGTGTGCTGATGTTGGATATCACTTACCGGTCGATCTCATCGAAATTACGTTTAGGTAGTCCCTCTCCGTAATATCCATACTCCATAGGTGAACTTTGGGGCCACGAGTCGTGCTTCCGTCCGTATGCGCTACAAGAAAACATTTACTTAGCAATTGCTATAGAGTCAGCTATTGAAAAGTAGATACGTCGTTTATGCCATTTCTATATGCTTCTTTTAAAAATTTTTTTTTTCAATTTTCTTTGTGCTAGTTATTTCATAAACGAAGCTATCATATTAAGGATACAGATCTATGAGCTGCAAAGAAATTTTCCGGATGGATTGTTTTGAAACTACAAATGCGTACTCTGCAGTGCCGACGGCTTAGTCTTTCTTTTATGAATAATATATTATCGTAAGGCCGATTTGCAGCTTTACAGGCGAGAATACATTAGAAGTTTTATTCTAGTAAGAAAATGAAATGAGCATTAGATAACACAAGAAAATGTTATTATTAAAATATTATTTTGTATTAAATAAGTTGATAGTTTTAAAATTTTGTATTAAACGTTATATTAAAACGTTGTATGATAACACTGTAGGATAAATGAACAAATTACCTGCCATATTCAAATCTGCGACCCAAGAAGTAAGGGAAGTAGTTGGCACGTAATTCTCGTACCTGTCGGACTAAGTGGCCGCCGCCAAGAGGATCCAAATTACGAGGCTTGTGACCTACATAATAAACATTCTTAATATGATAAAATAATTAATATTATACGTGATTACACAAACACTTAAACGTCTTACCTTTAAAACTTCCTTGAGGTTTATTCAACGCGTTTCATGAACATACGAGCTAATGCTTTAAGCATCCATGCGAGATAGATTATTAATAGTACATAAATGCACCGTAACACTTTAAAAGGATAAGGTTACTGTAAACTAGAATTAAAAATAATTTCAAAATGGTGTATGGTTTGCATGATATTTATTTCACATTATATTAACTAAATTTTTAATAATAAACAACACTCAAAAGTATTAAAACCAACTTAAATATATCACATTTATAACATTTGAAGAATTTTACGAAAACATAAATAAATCGCAATATGTTAATTATCTTTTAAATTAAACAAAATTTCCACCTCCAAGGGGATCAACATGTCGAACAAAATTGCTTCCACCAATAGAATCTAAGTTTCGAACAAAGTTTCCACCACCCAAAGAATCTAAGGTTCTTTTAACTAAATTTGGACCTCCGATTTGGTCAAGGTTCTTTTTCACGAAATTACTTCCCCCGATGGAGTCCAAGTTTCTTACTAAATTTCCTCCTCCAATGGGGTCAAGATTTCGGACGAAGTTACTACCACCCAAAGGATCCAAAAATCTGGCATATTGCGCCTTATCATCTACATTTCTTCCCAAAAGTGATGATCCTCCGAGTCCATTTGCATATGCTAAGTTTCTTCCCACTAGCGTAGTACCACCAATACCGTTAGCTCTCCCAAACGAATTACCTTCGTTGTTGATGTTTCTTCCTAATATAGAGCTTCCTCCAATTCCACCCATATTTCTATTGTTCAATGTATTTTCATATCTTATGAGATATCTCAAAAAGTTTTCCAATTCTTCCCTTTGTATGTAATCTGTAATAACAAAAGTATGAAACATACAAGTCAAACGATGTCAAATTAAACTGAACTATTCATATCATATTATACTCACCAGGTAAGAAACAAGTGCTCGAAAAAGATTTTGCAGTGCAGTTGATAATTTTGTGCGGAGGAAAAACTCTGTGCAGCAATCCATCACCGTGAATAAAACGTGAAAGGGAAACTTACTTGGTTATTAGGTGCATACTTTTAATAATTTGTGCGAATATTGTGCAACAAATGATTAATTAATATAATAATTTAATTATAAAATAGTGACTTATTTTAGTTCATAACGTTTTAGGTGCTTGCGAAAAATGAGTTAACGAACGAAGGAATTTATAAGTGCTTGAGGGTCAAACGTAGGGGTAACATTCTGAAGTGCAATGCTCGTACGGGATTTTGTGTAAATATGAGACTCAAAATACCCGAAAAAATTCTTTGTATCTTACCACTAGAATCGTAGTTACCACGATGGTCTCCCACTCTTACATCTTGATCCTGTACAAACCAGACCAATAATATTTATTTATTATCACTCATTATATTTTATATTTTAAAATAAATAAAATTTAAATGTTAAAATAATTTAAATACCAATTTACAACGAAATCTTTATCCCTTTATCAATTAAAATATTTCAGCGACTGAATTGAACTAATTGAAACGACCAAGCCCATATAAGCTTTAGAGCTTTATTAAATTTTCTTACAATCATTTTATTATTTACACAAGAATTTCCTTTTCTCGAGCTCTGTGATTAGTGTCTGATAGGAAGCTTACTTGTATAATAACCTTAGATCGATTGTTCGTGTTAAAGTGATATTAAATCAAATATTTTTTAAATGAGGCGATCCTGTCGCAGTGTCACAAACATAACTGTAACGTGACGGTTGTGGGTCCGATTCCCACTCAGAAGAATGCATTATTATTTATTAATATTTACAACTTAACACTAGGTTTCTTCTGCCTACCCTGCTATTTATGGGATACAGCATAAAGCTAAAAAAAATGTTTATTTATCTTATTACCTGCTTTATACGTACGAGTATATATAAGTTGTATAGTATACTGGTATAGAATACTGTACTTTTATCATAAATACTTTTTGTATAAATTTAGGTTAATTAAAAAGGAAATTTATGTTTTGATATATTATAATTGGTAATACAATACATAAATTCTAATTACCTGGTGAAGATCGGCGTTGCAACAAACAAGTAGAGTGGCAACGGCCACAGCCAATGCACATCCGGTTCCCATCATTAGACCTGTTTTATATTTAAAATATGTTAATTCTCATAAAGATTACTTAGTATTATTATAAATATATCATATTCTATCTTCTTTTATATACTTATTTCCTTTGCGTATATGACTATCGTTTTTAGACTGATTTGAACTAAATTAGTTGGTTAAAGTTTTCTAATGCTATTTCTCTTAAGAAAGTAATACTTTTATAGTGGTGATTGAGACCAGTCGTAGCGCAGGGGTGCGATAGTAAGCGCGATAGGTTGTGGGTTCGACTCCCACCCGAAGAAATGTGTATGTGTGTGTGAGTAACGAGACAAGGCACGGCGGCGCTGAGTTCTGACAATCAATTATTACATTATTACGCTACATTCCATATCTGTTAACAGTCACCAAATAAAAATATATGAAATATAAAATAAGGAAACAAAGTTAATCTTTTATAATTTTTAGTCCACAAGCCTCCATTATTACTATGTACCATTTATATAAAAAATATTGTGAGTTGAATTTAAATGGAACATTTCTTTCAATACTTACTTCAGTATGTCAGAATGTAAAACGAGAATTGGAATTAAAAATTTGCATCGGTTATTAAGTTACGGTTACCGTATGCATCGTGGTATGTTTCATCTTGGTTTCATAATCAAATTTTACGTGTCTGAATGGCACACGTTTAATTTGGTAATTTTATTTATTTCATAGATATTTATTATACATAATGAAATAAAAAATATATTTGCAAATTAATTTATTTTCTCTTCTCGTAATAATTAAGTTGGAATAAAATTAAATTACTTGTTATTTTATAATGCTTAAAGACTATATTAATGGGTGCATTGTACGAATTGTTATTATATTTAAATAATAATAACACTACGTTTTCTCTCTGCCTACCCTGTTGTGTGCGGGATACAGCGTGAAACTTATTTTTTTTATTTTAAATCTCGTACCAGTCGTGTCCCAGGACCACAAAGTGTAACGTGACTGGTTGTGGGTTCGATGCCCTCCTTCTTTCGATCCTCGAGAAAACAAAATATATATTTAAATTTATATTTTCATTTCTTCGCTCTGGTTCAAGACAAAGTCTGACGTAGAGTTTCGCCATTCAATACGCAATGTGAACAGAGTCTCTTAATTCCCCTGCAGGATACAATGTGACGCTGATAAATAAAAATATTTAAAAACTAAGTTACAGTTTATGTAATAAGATTAAATAACTACTTCATTTTTATTTAGCAAGTCTCTTGTAAAGTTGCTGCAAAATAATTGAACGTCCAATTAGTGGGGTATTGCATTTTTATATCATATGGACACTACCCTGATACTTTTAGCTTAAAATAAAAATACTAAAGGAATATAATGTTTTTTTTTCAGTGTTATTCTCATCCTAAAATGTTAAATATTTTTAACTTGTTTGATCCAGAATTACATAAACTTTATAAATCTAACATTTTGTTTATAATTTTCTTTTCCATAATGTGTATATAAAACATAGGGGCTGATTTTATAACGAGGCTATAACATTTCAGAAACATATTTATTTTTGATCTGTTTCCTTCACGTTTTATCGATGTCGTACACGTGCAAGTAATCGTGTGATTACTCTCTACTTATAATTTTTAATCTAAATATAGAAGAGAGTATGTCGTGAACGAAAATTATTTCTTATAACAGATAATCGTTTTGTTTATTATTACAGTATATATATATATATGTCTGTGAGATAGGCATTTAAATATGAAATATACTTTTATGAGAAAAAATATTATGAAGTATAATATAGTGTACTAGTTGAAAGTAATTTGTATTAGTATTATGTAATTCTATAATGCATATAAAATATTCTCATATGTTAAAAAAATTTTGAAAATTATGCTATTTTTGTTAACGTACTAATAACTAATAATTTTTTTTTATTTTTTAAATTAAAAATTAAGCAAAGAAAAAATATTACAATATTAATACTGTGTCTAATAATATAAATAGGCATTATAAAAATATTTGTCCATACTACTAATATATCGGAATTGTTTATATTAATTTATTCGGAAAACTTTAAAAGTTACATTTTTTATTAGCGTAAATTTATGTAAGTGAAAACTTTTCGTGTTACTTGTGATTGTATGTTATTTTTGTTTGTAGTTTCTTTTCTTTTAAATATATTAATTTAAAAATAAGTTGACATATGATATTGATCTATTTAAAATGTTTATTTTACATCTTTATATATTTGTTCAAAATTATGATATTGATGTAATATATGATTTTTTCATAAAACATAATATAAATAAGAACGGACTAACCTGTTGTGTCTTAGGCGGTAGTGCTAGGGCGGTCGACGCGGTGGTTGGAATGAGGCTTGACGAAGGCTTGTGGGCTTATATACTCTGGGCGGGCGGTCCCGCCTCCCGCCTTGTTAGCCTGCAATCCTGCATCGTACGTGTACAATGATTAGTCTATCATCATATGTTACCAATCATAAATTATTTCGTATAGGAAATATTCAAATAGAAATATTTTAAAATTAGACAAATTCATAAATTTTATGTAATTTTATCTTTCGCATATATTTTTGACAGTTGGGGAACTTTTAATTTTGCTCTTACAACTTTTTTATTATTCAGCTATTTATACCTTACCCATAACATTTTCATTGTGTATAATTTTTATATATAAAAAAATATGTAAATGTTCTATGTAAACATAAGGAAAGTAAATAATATGTATATGAAAATCCAACATTTTTTTTATACTAGAAAGAAATTTTAATAATTTACTTTTAGAAGTAGTTTGGCGGAAAAAAAATATTTACTATCATAATTTCTCGACTTTCTACCAACATAGAATATGGGCGGCAATAATTGGACACATGCCATATACGCTAACTGGCTATTTTTTCTAATTTTCACGAAATAATAAATGAGACAAGCAAACTTTTAGCTAGTTTTGTTTGTATCTATTTTATTATTTAACGCTATTACAATACTATAGAAAGAACAATAGGATTATTTTATATACATAATTTTATGCACGTTAAACTTCTGAAAATTTTAGTTTTATTAATAATAGACGTTTTAATTTACATTAAAGTAAAAGTAAAAATATATTTTCACTATAAGTTAAGCATAGGTTGCAATTATTATAAGAGGTTATTTTGCAGATAGAAACTATCTCTTCATTTTTTTTGTCAGCTTCTTCGTCTCACGCAGGTAGCAGGGTAAGCAGGATAGGGAGCCTAGTTAACACTAGGATTAACAGTCGGGACCTATAAGTAATTCTTCAATCAATAAAATCTTTACCAGGAACCCCGCATAACTTAGAGAGGTCCCAACTGTTAATCCTAATAAACTATTGGGTTTGTTTATTTTCTTTTTAGTCGGGGTTTTTGTGTTTTCAAATATTTTTTATATCATATATTAAAATTAAATTGTACAATTTTCTTTTAGGATATTTGTTATCAAACGAGTTCATTTCAAACGAGTTCCTTTCTAATCTCGTATTTCTTATCTAAAATCACAATATTATATACATAAATGTTTCACATATAAGTATAATAAATGGATTCAAAAACCGTATTCATGTCATATAGGAGTAAAATAATAAATTTAGCAATCTTGCTCTATTCATTAAGAAATTTCCAGTTATATACTACATATTATTAAAAGTACTTAATTTATAGGATTGAAACCATTCATAATAATCACTCAGGAGTATAAAATAGTGTGAAACATTTTCAATATAGGTACGCGTCCATTTGCAATTTAGCATTCTTGCCTGTTATATTGCATGTCGCATTTATATCTTCATATCTTGAGTTCATAGCGTCGTATTTGAAAAATATTGTTGCTTTAATAAAAAATTATAATATACGAATATTTATATATTTTGATACCATATTATTACTTTGATATCTATCTAAAAAAATCTGTTTCACGCCGTATCCCGCACACAGCAGGGTAGGCAGAGGGAACCAAGTGTTAAGACACTTAGTTCCCCACTTTCTGCCGAATTCTGGAGGCATTACGTTTTGAGTGGCAGAATTCAACGTTGCGCTTTGCCTCGATACCAGAGCAAAGAAATGGAAATATAAACGTAAATAAATATTTTACTTCCTCGAGTGGGGATCGAACCCACAACCGTCGTGTTACAGCGTCACGACGGCCTCTGATTAATGTACTCGTATATGTATGTATTATCTAATGTGTATGTATTATCTATCTACGTTAACAATTTTACGCTCTGTTTAGCTTATTTTGCGAATGAGATAATATTATTTAAAAAACTATGCGCGTCTTCGACACGTTTTAACGAAATTGTGCGTAAAACGTACCGTGGCTTAAGTTTATCAAATATTTTTCTTTATTACATGTTCGTTTCATATTTAGTTTATGGTGTTACATGTTTTTTTTATTTTATGTGTATGAGAGAAATATTATTTCTTATATAATAAATATTTAAAAGTAAAGTAAAGACAGTTTTTGTAGTAGCATGTCAATCGTCTAGAGTTTGTGCGTTCATATGTAGAGAATGTGATCCACATTTTATTGGTTAATTAATTGGTTTGTTATTATTATTTTTGCTTTATGGTTCATCAAAAAGTTTAAAAAAAGTTATATTTTCTGTTCTGCTATAACGTTTAAAATAGCTGAGTGTCTAAGATTTTTTTTAAAAGCTTGTCAATTCAGTTGTCAAAAGGCAAAAGCAATACCACTAACTAAGAATATAATTAAAACTGCAGATAAATTCTATTAAATAATTACAAAGTAAAGAAAAAATCGAAATATTCTCTGCCTACCCTGCTAGATGCAATATACAGTGCAAATCTGAAAAAAAAAGAAAGAAATAATATAATCAGTGACACCTCGACTTTAACACGCTTTTATTAAAAAGCTCGATAATTTTGCAATGTATTTATTGGCACGAGAACATTTGGATGATTCATTATGTTTGTTTCAAACAAGCACCATAGCGGATAATTACAGCTTCATCATTAACAACTTCTTAAAATATTCTATACTTAACTAATTAAAAACTTTTATAATGAGCTATATTTTTGAACATTTACAAAACATACTAAATATTTTATGGGTTATCTTTAGCTATTATACTTGCAAATATTTTGATTGCTTATTTGTCTTGCTAAAGTAACTCAATTTCATAATTTATTTGCTGAATTCTGAACGAAACGGTCAACTTGTTTATCAGAATTCAAAAGTATTTAGAATATAATTTATGCGAATCACGAAAACGTCGTTTTTATTATTACACTTAGATACTTTAATACTTGTGCCATACTTCTCTTGATTGTACGAGCTTTTGATGAGCGACCGTTAAAGATCATTACACTCTATTTTTATATAACTTACTTTTAATTATTTTGTTCATTTTATGTAAATGTTAATAATTACAATTTCAAATTTATTTTTTAAAAAGGATTTACAAAATATGGAGTATAAAACTAAATGGAAAATACTCAGATATAAAGTTAAAATATATTAAAGTACTTGCAACCCGCTCGCGGCTTCGTCCACTTGAACTATACAATTATTCTTTACTAATCTGAATAATTTTCTTTTTCTAACAACATTATAATTTTAAAGACAAAATCTTTACGTTGAAAACTAAAGTTTCATCTAATCCGATAAAATTGTTCTTTTACAGTTGCTTAGTGGATCGTCGTCGTCTGAAATTTTAGTTGTAGTAAAAATCGTCTTGCTTTCATCATAATCAGAATGCGTTTTATATTGCACGCTCAGTCAAGTCTAGATAAAATGCATTAAGATTTCTAAAACCAATTTTCTAAGAACGCCAATTGCATTTTGAGTATATTTTTGTTATATAAAAATTATTTTTTTCCTGTAATGTTGAATGTATTAGACTTTAACTTTGTGATTGCTTTCTCTTTTCAACTTTTGCTACGCTTAGCAGTTTCAATTGTTTCAAACAAAAGTAAATGAATCTTACACAATAAGAATATCAAATACATGAGATAAGACATATAGTAGTAAACTTATATAAGAGGCCTTCGTGGCGCAGCGCTGGCGGCACAAGGGTGTGACTGTAACGCAACGGTTGTGGGTTCAATCCCCGCTCGAGGAAGTGAATATTTATTTACGTTTATATTTCCATTTATTCGCTCTGGTGTCGAGACAAGACGCGGCGTTGAGTTCTGTCACTCAACACTCGTATATAATTTTATGCTTCTTTCCTCCTACCTCATAGAGTAACTATGCTTTTATCTGAAATGAAAATAAACAAGACCGTATTGAGATCACATTTACCACATTAACGTGTTCACATTCACGTCAGGTAATTTGGGGAAATCGCAGAATTATATAGTAGTCATACGAGATGACGTGACAAGCTCACTACATTATACAGGTTAGATTAGCCTAGCCTACTGTCTTGCACATGCAGCCGTGATTATACGAGTACATCTGATCTATGTTATTATGTTTCTAAGTACCTACGCAACCTTAGGACCTGAATAGTATCACATTTTTAATTAAATCTCGTCGTTTATATAATGTCGTCGGTTTAGAATATAAATATGTTGCATCCGTTTTATTTTCATTATGTACATTTTTATATTATACGAAAGTGTAAAATAACTTTTATTTATTTCATATACTTATTAGGGAAGTTAAATGAACTTTAGATAACTAATTTTACTTTTTAGAAAACATATAAATTCGAAATTTGAAGTAAAATCAAATATAATTTTCCAAAAGATTTTATCTAGATTTAATAAATGTATAACAGTATAGATAATCATACTAAAATAATCAACCAATTATTTTATACACAGAACAAAACTTAACATCTCAGAGGGAGTCTAGCGTCAAAGTGGAGGATTTATTGAAACTTTAGTTTATGGTCAAATGCTGTTCGATTTCGCCACATAAGGTTCACTTCCTTATATAATTCCTGACAATTCGACAGCATATAAGTTTTTATGTGAACCTATGCGTGTTTAAAACTGAGATCATAAGATTCCATCATTATTATTATATATTTCCAATTAGTTGTACATGCTAAGTGGTGTCAATTGTCTCGTTATTTGTGGTTCGTGTTAAAAAAATATCAATTTAGGAGATTATCCATTACAGATGAATATATATTACACATTTTGTACGTGTATAAGAGATACCCTCATAAATTACAACGATGGGAAGTGTTTAATTACAGGGTTGTTAGGAAGTTTATTAATTAACTCAAAATTACAATAACGTTTGGAGGATATTTTTCTTCTTTTTATTCATAAAGTTATTTAATATGACGTTTTATATAAATTTATGAATAATAAATATTTTAAAGGGTTACATATCTTAATAAAATAATTGGAAGCCAAGTTACAATTAAATTTTAGTGTTTACCGGTAAATGACAACAATTTATTCCTTCGAGGGATCAAACCCTTAACCACCCATGTTTATTATTAGATACTGTTTTACTGCGCCATGATGGCCAGTGTAGTACCTTTTTATATATATTTTTTACGACACTAATATTTTTGTGTTGTTAATATATATATTTTTAAACGATATCATAATATTATGAATTGTTAAAATGTTAAAGAATACAAGATACATACTCGTATACTTAAGATGGGTCTCACGAATCTTCGTAGAATGAGGACAAATTGATTTCATTTGTTACCATATGTGAATAAAGTTAGCGAACCGCCCATGCATTTGCATACATTTGTGATGAGGTCCTTACACATTTTATTGTCATCTTATTGTAAGTATTCATTAGATATTATAAGCGATCAATTTTACTTTTAAATGTAATTGCCTATACAGTGAATTATAAAATGTTTTTTTATTATTTTTAAAATATCTAACTGTTTGTGTTTAAAAATAAAAAGTATTTTATTACTGAGTGTTATTGTTAATATTCATGTCTACGGGCAGTTGGAGCTCAGATATAATCAAGCTTCTGCGTCAAGACAATAAAAGGATGCGAGCGTTTATGCATAATTTTTGATACATTTTCTATGAAATTCACCGAGTAATCAAAACCTACAGGATAGGTTGTGAAATTTGGCAAGAAATAAGAACTTGCAGTAGTAAAAAAAATCAAAAAGTTAAATTTTATAGATATTTTAGAAAAAAAACATTACAAACTTATAATCGTTGTTCGTTTCATACAAAATTATACGTCCGCGAACTTGTTAAGTTCGACTCGCATTTCACCGGTTTTCAAGGTTCCATTTTTATTATTTGCATGTAAAAGCTGAGCTATTCACTACAATATTACAATTCACAATATATGTTCCAGATCTTTGATTTTTACATGTCAAAGAAGAATTTTCA